>JAJIBD010039216.1:0-11847 GCA_021461705.1 Cryptotis parvus | reverse complement strand
GGCATCCCATATGGTCCCCCGAGCACCACCAGGAGTAATTCCTGAGTGCAGAGCCAGGAGTGACCCTGGAGCATTGCCGGGCGTGACCTACACACAAAAGCAAAAAAAAAAATAAAGGCATTTTTTAAAAACCAAAATATTTTCATTCATAAATATTCTTCTTTTATGCTATTATGTATTTGTTCTCTGAATTGTCCTAAATTATTGATCACTAATGTATAAAATAAACTGACTTCACTCTGTTAAAAAAACAAAAAGGAGAGACCTGAGCATCTCTAAGTGCGCAGGATCAAAAAAGACAAAAACAAACAAAATAGAGCTCACGAGACGCAGGCCTCCCAGAGCTGTGGCAAAGAGGACAGGACAGTCTGGCTGACCTGCCTGGCACCCCACCTCAAACTAAGGGCCTGGCTGGTGCCTGGCCGTCCCCTTGCCCACAGAATAGGCGCGCCTGCACACCGGCAGAGAGTGACCGTCACCTCGAGTCACTCAGCCTCTTCCAAAGCTCTTCTGCAGGTATCTGAATCCAGACGCTTCTGAAATCCGGAGATCAGGAAGCGCCACCCCGTCACTCGAGACTCACTGAGGCAGAGGGACAGCTGCTCTCCGGGGCTTCTGTCTGGAGGCCCTGCCGCAGACTGGCTCTGGTCAGGACTGCCAAGCCGAGGGACGCGGTGAAGTTATTCAGGAAAGCAGAGTGTCGGATGACAGACACCAACACGAGAGTGCTGAATGCTGCTGCAATTTTACTGAGGGCTTCATAGGGTTTATATATCATAACACAATAAAGAAACTTGGTAGGGGCATACACAAGAAAACAAAAAGTGAATACACAACATAATAAAGCAAAAAATGAATATATGATTCCGCAACTACTTAAGCCATTTGGTTAAAATTAAACAAGGTGGGCCGGAGCGATAGCTCAGCTGGGTAGGGCGTTGCTTTGCACATGGCCGGCCCATGCTGGCCCGGTTTGATCCCCGCATCCCATATGGTCCCCGAACACCGCCAGGAGTAGTTCCTGAGTGCAGAGCCAGGAGTAACCCTGAGCATTGCCGGGTGTGGACCCAAAAAAGAAAAAAAAAAAAAAAAAAAAAAAATTAAACAAGGTTTCTTTGTCTTATGTCTCACCCCAAGAACCACAGGCTTCAGAGTCCAGAGGTCACTCTAACTTCATTTAGACAATTATAATGTTTTAGTACATCATATCCAAGGTTTTGTGTATTGTGTAGCTGGCAACATATTATCCAGCATTTTCTTTCTTTAACAAGCACCAAGGCTTTCTATACCGCATTAATTTTTCTGTAAATGGCAAATCATGAAATTCCTGCGCTTCCTATAACTAACATATCTAAACTTTTAAAATTGCAACAAATAGGCAGAAAAATTGGACAAACTCCAAGCTGGGAGGCAGAAGAACTGCATGCCAAGAACGCCAACAATAACAGGGGGCAGCCGGAGGCATAGACCCGTGGGTCTAGAACCTCCCATTCCCAGGGATATGAGACCTGCTCAAATCCCTTGAGCATGTTGCTACGCGGCAACGCCATAGTCGGCGTGGCAGGGCCCCAGGCGCGCGGGCGCCAGAACCATGAGCAAAGCAGCAGCGTCTGGAGAGTTGGAGCTTCCCCGAGCGCCAGCGACGCCAGAACCTGGGGTACAGCTCTGTGCCCCCGGTTTGTGTGTACGCTCACCCCATTCTCCTGCTCTGGGCCTCAGTTTCCCTCT
The DNA here is from genome assembly GCA_021461705.1 of Cryptotis parvus. NCBI lineage: Eukaryota > Metazoa > Chordata > Mammalia > Eulipotyphla > Soricidae > Cryptotis > Cryptotis parvus. Next base: position 10,119 of record JAJIBD010039216.1, on the reverse strand, counting down.
GTCAAATGGGGTGACAATCCCAGACTATCAGACTGGGGGAGGGTGGGAGAAACAGCTGGCGCCAACCACGGCACACCTGAGCCGCCCTCGCCAGGCCTGTCGCTCATGGCTCAGGCTCAGAAACCCAAAGTCTAGAAGATTATGAGCTAAGCTGCCCACCAGGCCATATCTGGGAGCCCCAAGCACCTCTGCCCTACTTTGGGGCGTGAGGGGGTCACACTCACTATGCTCAGGGGTTCCTCCTGGCTCTGGCATTCAGGAATTACTCCTGGCAGCGCCGAGGGACCATATGGGACGCCGGGGATGGAACCTGGGTTGTCCTGTTGCTCGGGCCCCCCATCCCACCCTCTCTGCTCCCCCCTCACCTGGCCTTCCGGAGCCTGACTCCTTCCCCAGCCAGAGCGCCAAGACTGGGGAGGCACAAAGAGATGGGACCTCGCTACATGACCCCAAGCTATCATACCCGTGGTCTCTGGGTCTCCCTCCAGCTTCTGGGGCTCCCCCAAGAGGGGCTCAGAAAGGTGCACACCATCTGCACGAGGTCGGGGTCATCACATCTCATTCTCTGCCGCCTGCGCCGGCAGCGCAGGCAGGGCCCACAGGAGGCCCGAGAACATTGGGAGCAGGTCTAAAGTGCGTGGAGCAGGTCTGGGTGCGTGGGGCAGGTCTGGGTGCATGGGAGCAGGTCTGGGTGCATGGAGCAGGTCTGGGTGCGTGGGAGCAGGTCATGGGAGCAGGTCTAAAAGTGGGAGCAGGTCTGGGTGCATGGGAGCAGGTCTGGGTGCATGGAGCAGGTCTAAGGTGCGTGGGAGCAGGTCATGGGAGCAGGTCTAAGTGCGTGGAGCAGGTCTAGATGCGTGGAGCAGGTCTAGGTGCGTGGAGCAGGTCTAGAGTGCGTGGAGCAGGTCTGGGTGCGTGGAGCAGGTCTGGAAGGTGGAGCAGGTCATAGGAGCAGGTCTAAGGTGCGTGGAGCAGGTCTGGGTGCGTGGAGCAGGTCTGGGTGCGTGGAGCAGGTGGGTGCCGAGGCACCACATCCCCGCAGCTTCAACCCCTCAGCCTCAGCATCGGGTTCCCAGGGCAGGGTTTTGTCTCCATGCCCTCCCTGGGGTCTGGGGTGGGATCCGGCAGGGTTGCCAGCTGGAGCTCCTCAGGAATCTGTGGATCTGCACTCACACCCATGCGCCATCCGCGACCCGCCTCTGCCAGCACCCTGAACCCCAGCACCCACACTCCAGTGACACGCGGGCGTAGGGGCTGATTGACGGTGTCAGAGCAGGTGAGGCGCCACGTGAGTGCAGGGGCTGCCGGCAGGCAGGCAGGAGAGCGCAGCACCCATGGTCTCTGTTCCCGTGGGGAAACTGAGGTCAGAGAGGGAGGCTCAGGCCAGGGATGTGGACTCGGGTGGTAGGGGGCATACTGGCACCATGGGCCACCCCCAGCAGCACTCCACCGCCAGGCTGAGCACTGTTGGGAGAGAGAGAGAGAGAGAGAGAGAGAGAGAGAGAGAGAGAGAGAGAGGGAGGAGAGAGGGAGAGAGAGAGAGAGCAGAGGGAGGGAGAGAGGGAGAGAGAGAGAGGGAGAGAGGGAGGAAGGGGAGGAGGGAAAGGAGGGAGGAAGGAAGGAAGGAAGGAAGGAAGGAAGGAAGGAAGGAAGGAAGGAAGGAAGGAAGGAAGGAAGGAAGGAAGGAAGGAAGGAAGGAAGGAGGAAGGAGGGAGGGAGGGAGGGAGGAAGGAGGGAGGAGGGAGTAGGGAGGGAGGGAGGGAAGGAAGGAGGGAGGGGAGGAAGGGAGGAGGGAGGAAGGAAGGAAGAAAGGAAGGGAGGGAGGGAGGGAGGAAAAGGAAGGAAGGGAGGGAAGGAGGGAGGGAGGGAGAGAAGGAGGAAGAAAGGAAGGAAGGAAGGAAGGAAGGAAGGAAGGAAGGAAGGAAGGAAGGAAGGAAGGAAGGAAGGAAGGAAGGAAGGAAGGAAGGAAGGAAGGAAGGAAGGAAGGAAGGAAAAGGAAGGAAGGAGGGAAGGAGGGAGGGAGGAAGGGAGGGAAGGAGGGAGGAAGGGAGGGAGGGAAGGAGGGAAGGAGGGGGAGGGAGGAAGGAGGGAGGGAAGGGAGGAAGGAGGAAGGAAAGGAAGGAAGGAAGGAAGGAAGGAAGGAAGGAAGGAAGGAAGGAAGGAAGGAAGGAAGGAAGGAAGGAAGGAAGGAAGGAAGGAAGGGAAGGAAGGAAGGGAAGGAGGAAGGGAGGCAGGAAGGGAGGGAGGGCGAGATTGCCCGGTGGGAAGGGTCTTGCCACATGGTTGATTACCCAATATGTCCCCTGGAGCCCCATCAGGAATGATGCCTGAGCACAGAGCCAAGAGTCTGCCTTGAGTACTGGTGGGTTTGACCCAAAACCCAAAAGAGAGAGTCAGAGAGAGACACAGGGAACAGAGAAAGATGGCCGTGGTTATGAGGAGTTCCGGAATGAGTTCAAGAGTTTCTCCCTTCCCTTTCTGCCAGCCCCTCAAGAGGCCAGGGGAAAGGCCTCACCATGAAGAGAGTCAGGGGTCAGGGCTCAGGGCTCAGGGGTCAAGGGTGCAGAAAGGAAAGAAGGAAGGAGGAAAAAAAATTGGGCCTGGAGCAATAGCACAGCAGGGAGGGCACTTGCTTGCACAGAGCTGATCCGGTTCGATTCCCGGCATCCCATATGGTCCCCCCAGCACCGCCAGGAGTAATTCCTGAGTGCAGAGCCAGGAGTAACCCCTGAGCATTGCCGGGTGTGACCCAAAAAGGAAAAAAAATAGAAGGAAGGAGGCAAGGAGGGAAGGGAAAGCAGGCAGACAGGCCCACCAGGAGGAGCGTGGGTGGGCCCCTCACACAGACTCCTGCACAGGGCAGATGGTCACTTAGTACTGCTGGGAATGAATGAATTAAACAGCCTGAGCGGGAGCAGAGGCCTCCAGACTGCAGATCTGCAGGAGATAACGCCTGGGCCACTGAGCCACCGGCTTTGGGGTGCGGAGGGAAGGAGGGGGTAGAGGTGACCCCCCCAGGAACCCTGCTCTGGTTCCTGGCGAGGCTCCAGTGTGGGCAGCCCCACCCAGCGCCAGCCAGAGGGTGTTGAAAGCGGATCCCAGTGGGGGCTCACACCGCCGTCCAGGCCACTGATCCCCGTGAGCGGCTCTGTCTCTGCCCGGATCAGCTGCGCCTCTCCCGTTACCACCTCCTGCTCCCTGGAGACAGGCTCATTCCTCCTGCCCGGCCTGGCAGCTGCCAAGCTTCGGTGGCCCTGCCATCCTTCTGCTTCTTTCTTCCAGGGGACAAAGGACAGAGCAGCTAACAAAACAGGCGGGGGCCAGGGAAGGCAGGGACAAAACGCAGGACGCTGGAGATCAAGGAGGCACGTGGGCCTGGGGCGGCTCCAGGAGGGCAGAGCCCCACCCCGGGCACTGCGGAGAAGTGGGTCCCGAGCAATGGAGCCACCGAGACGTGAGCTGCCGCCCCCCTCCCGGCCTGATGTTGGCAAGCGCCACCTGGCACGGGGGCCAGGTCTATTTGACTTGCTAAGGGCGCTCGCCCCGCACCGAGACTGGCAAAGTCAGACGGAAATATTCCCGTTGCCGTGGCAACCTGCTCCCCACTTCGCCCCGTGTCACCCCCCCATCGCAAAACCGCCAACCGCGGTAGGAACTTTGGGCTTCGGTGGGAAACTTAACAGTTACCAAGGCAACCGGCTAAAAGCATTGTGGGGCGGCAGGTGGGCCGCAGGTGACGGTCTATGGTGGCGAGCTGTCTATGGTGGGTCTGTGACGGCTGGCGGGGTGGGGAGCAGAGGAGAGGCCAAGGAAATGGGAGGGTGGGGCGGACACATGAGGATGGAGCATGCAGGGAGAAGGGGCTTCAGTCAAGATGGGGCAGAGGGGCTGGCGAGACAGCACAGCAGGGAGGGTGCAGCCTTAACCTGGCCAAGCTGGGCTCCAACCCCAGCACCCTGAGGCTCACCAGGAGTGATCCCTGAGCGCAGAGTGAAGAGTGCTCCCTGAGCACAGAGCCAGGAGGCAGTGCTGAGCATTGCCAGGAGAGATCCCTGAGCACAGAGCCAAGAGTGATCCCTGAGCCAGAGCCAGGAGGCAGTGCTGAGCATTGCCAGGAGAGATCCCTGAGCACAGAGCCAAGAGTGATCCCTGAGCCAGAGCCAGGAGGCAGTGCTGAGCATTGCCAGGAGAGATCCCTGAGCACAGAGCCAAGAGTGATCCCTGAGCGCAGAGCCAGGAGTCAGCCCTGAGCACCACCAGGTATAGCCCACACTCCAAAAAAACAGGGCAATGGGCCTCAGTCAGTGCGCCATTCCCACACACACTTGTAGGAATCATTCATTCATTCAACCATCCATTCATTCATTCAGTCAGTCAGTCAGTCACTAGAGCAGTTGCTCCATTCTCTGGTTCCTTCCTCAGAGGGTGGGTGATGGAGTGGACAATGCCCTTTGCACACACTCACGGACACAGATAAGCATGTAGGCACACATATTTATACACAGCACACACACATACATACATATGGATACACATGAACGGAGACAGAGACACATGTGGACAGACTCACATAGACACACAGATGCATCAGGACACATGACAACATACAGACACACATGGACATGTGTGTAGATACACAAGCACACTGGGACAGGAGCGATAGTACAGCGGGGGCACTTGCCTTGCGTGCGACCGACCCCCCCCCTAACACCCCCATAGGATGCCCCAGCACTGCCAGGAGTAATTCCTAGGGTGCAGCACCAGGAGCAAGCCCTGAGCAACAACAACAACAACAACAAAAGATACACAAGCAAACATAATACAGATACACAGGCAAAATACACACACACACACACGGAGAGATCGAAAGGCCACACAAACAAGGACGCGCAGACACGCCGCCACACGCCACACGGAGACCCACACAGTCCTGATGAGCAGGACCCTGCTCACGTCTGCTGTAGGTTTTCTTTGGGCCCACACTGGGCTGTGCTCAGTACTGCCTCTGCACTCAGAAATCACTCCTGGCAGTGTGGGGACCCCTATGGGGTGCCGGGCATTGAACTTGAGTCAGCTGTAGCCAGGCAAGCTCACTCCCCCTGTACCAGCGCCGGCCCCTAGTTTAGATTCTTGCTGTGGGTCATGAACCAGGATGTGTCCCTGAGGAGCCAGGACCAGGGGCTGGGGGAACAGGGCCCGACAGTGCCCAAGTGGGTCCCCACCTGCAAAGTGGGTTCCCCTCTGACTCCAGGGGCTTTCCTGGGCGGCTGACCCCAGGGTATTCACATGTGGTGCAAGGGGTCAATGCCAGGACGGGGCAGGGCTGAAACCCCCACTTGGAGGGGAGAGACAGGGGAGCCCTTGGGCCCCCAGAATGTCCTGGAAGGTGGGGCTCTGTCAGCCACTGGTTCCCTGACCCCACCAGTCATAAGGCGGGAAGGGGTCTCCTGGGGCAGCATCACCCGAGGCCCAGCACCTACTCCGCTCACAGCTGTCTCTGGGTGAACTCCACTGTCCGCACAGACCCCACGGGACACGGCCTAGAAGTCCCCACCTCCTTCTGGGAACAGGCACTCCCTTGGCTGACAATCACCAGCTTTGGGGGGCTGCGGGGGCGGAGGGCAGAGCAGCGAGCCCAGACAACCTGCCCCGGGGGGGCTGCAGCTGCGTCCCTCCTCCCTGGGCCGGCTCAAGCCCTTGACCAGACACTGACGTGGTCGCCCCCTGCTGTCCGCTACCCCCACCCCCGCAGCAGTCGCTGCAGTTAGTTTCCTTCCCAGCTGAGCCCACTGCCCCGACCCTGGGAGGCTGGCGCCCTCTGCAGGCGGAGCCGGGACTAGCACGCTGTGTCCCGACCTGCGGCCGCACCGGCGGGGCCCGAACCGGCCCCCAGAGCCCGCGCATGGCTGGGGTTTCAGAACTCTCCACCAGGTCACCGAGAGATTCAGAGAAAGGGCTGCGGACTCCGTAGCGGCATGTGTGTGCGAGGCCCCGAGCCCCGTCCCCAGCGCCACGGACCTTCGCACCCCAGCCCTAATCTCCGGCACTGCTGCTCCAGGCACCAGACTAATCGGTTCTGTGGCACCACGCAGAGCACTGCAGTGTGAGTCCCAGCCCTTCCATGCACCCCGAGGCGGTGTGGGGTCGGAGCGACAGTACAGCAGGGAGGGCATTTGTCTTGTACGCAGCCAACCCAGGTTCGATCCCGGCATCCCATACTGTCCCTTACACTGCCAGGAGTAATTCCTGAGCGTAGAGTCAGGAGCAACCCCCTGAGCACCGCCAGGTGAGATCCCAAAACAAAACAAAGATAAAAATTGTGATACATCGTGGGAGTGTTGAACACCCCCACTCCCACCTCCCCAGCGGTAAGGAGGATTTGCCATTCACATTGCTGACCCGGTTTGATCCCCAGTACGTGTCGTTATTGCTCCAAAACCGCCCCCTCCCTTCAGTTGGTGTTTATCTGTAGATTATAGTGAAAATAAACATCATTGCCCCCCACACCACTTTGCCACACCTCCTGTAACCATGCCATTGATCTGATTCTGAGCTAGGTCATGTATTATGATTTGAAAGGCTGCAATAACTGGTGAAGTGATAGCACAGCGGTAGGGTGCTTGCCTTACATGTGGCCAACCAGGTTCTATCCCGGCATCCCATATGGTCCCCTGAGCACCGCCATGGGTAATTCCTGAGCGAAGATCCAGGAGTAACCCCTGAGCATTGTCAGGTGTGACCCAAAAAAGAAAAAAAGGAGAGCAAAAGGACTTCCCTCTCGTCAGAACTCCACCCAGCAGAAGAGTTGATCACAGCCCAGCTCGTACAGCCGCTTGAGGCCGCAGCAGTTCATCAATAAATGCTGGAGATCATATTTGACTACAAGAGTATGCCACCTGCACGGCAGAGCCTGGCAAGCTACCCGTGTCGTATTTGATATGCCAAATACCAGTAACAATTATAGACCTCATTCCCATGACCTGATGGAATGAGGTCTTTATGTTCCTGGAGCAAGCAGGTGCCCTTGGGCTCTACTAGCATGAGACAGGACATACGGAGATGTTACTGGTGCCCGCTCGAGCAAATCGATGATGAACGGGAAGACAGTGATACAGTGGTCGATAGGACCAGGGCCAGGAGCGATCACTGAGTATAGAGCCAGGAGTAAGCCCTGAGCACTGCCAGGTGTGGCCCCTCCTTACTGAAAATGTCTTGTTTAGACTGCAGCTCCCTGGGCAGCTCAGGGGACCCCAGGGCCTAGGAACGACTTTCTTTTTTTTTTTTATTTTTTTTTTTTATTATTTTTTTTTTTTTGCTTTTTTTGGGTCACATTGGAGCGCTCAGGGTTTCTCCTGGCTCTGCACTCAGGGATTTCTGGTGGTGCTCAGGGGACCATATGGGATGCCGGGACCGAACCCCGTGCCGCACAGGCTGCCGCATGCAAGGCAAACGCCCTACCGCTGGGCTATCGCCCCGCCCACTAGGAACAACTTTCTCCAGCCAAGTCTAGCCTTTGACAACCTGTAAAAAAGGATCTGAGAGTCTGAGTCCCCGAGACCCTGGGTTTGGACCCCATCTGTCGTAGGGGATTCCTCAATTTCCTTGTCTGTAGTTGGAAAGGAGGACACCTGCTTCTTCTAGAATGTTCCAAGATGCTGGGCCGGAGCAATAGTCCAGAGTATAGGGTGTTTGCCTTGCATGCAGCCAGACCCGGATTTGATCCCCGGCATCCCAGATGGTCCCCGAGCACCGCCAGGAGTAATTCCTGAGTGCAGAGCCAGGAGGAACCCCTGAGCATCGCTGGTGTGACCCCCAAAAAAAAAAGTTCCAAGAGTCAATGACATCCATCCACCAGGCTTTTGTCTGAAGACTGATCTGAGAGGAGCCTCCCAGAGCCCAAAGGATTGTCCAAGCTAACTCTGGTGGGTGCCAGAGGCAGGAAGGGGATGCAGGGCCCTGGACCCTCGGGGTGAGTCTCCAGGCTGGGCCTGAAGGAGGTAGGAGGGCCAGGACAGCCCTGATGGCTGCTGCCTTGGGCGCCCCTGCTGGTCCCTTCTCCTCCTCACACCCGTGGGAGAATGAGGGTTGGTTTAGTTTGCTTGTTTTCGGTGTTTTGGTTGTTTTTCTTTGAGTCACACTCAGCAATGCTCAGGGGTTACTCCTGGCTCTGTACTCGACCGTATGGGATGCTGGGAATTGAACCCGGCTTAGTTACCTGCAAGCAAATGCCCTACTCGCTGTACTATGGCCCTAGCTCCAAGGGCTTGGGTTGGTTTGTTTTTAGTGAAAAAGCTAGTGTCCGGGTACGGCATTTGCCTTGCACATGGCCGGCCTATGCCGGCCCAGGTTCGATCCCCGGCATCCCATATGGTCCCCCGAACACCGCCAGGAGTAATTCCTGAGTGCAGAGCCAGGAGTAACCCCTGAGCGTCGCCGGGTGTGACCCAAAAAAAAATTTAAAAAAGCTGGTGTGGGGCCGGAGTGATAGCCCAGCGGGTAGGGCGCTTGCCTTGCACGCGGCTGGCTTGTGCCGGCCCGGTTCGATCCTCGGCATCCCATATGGTCCCCCGAGCACCGCCAGGAGTAATTCCTGAGTGCAGAGCCAGGAGGAACCCCTGAGCATCGCCGGGTGTGACCCAAAAAGGAAAAAAAAAAAAAAAAAAAAAAAAAAAGCTGGTGTCTGGGGTTAAGCAGACCAAGACCAGGGAAGCTGCTGGAGACAGCTCTGAGGTCCTGGCGCAGGACAGAGGCCAGTAGCTGTGCAACAAATCCAGAGTTTACCAGTCACAGCACCTGCCGAGCGACTCCCCAGAAGGCACAACCACCATCCTACACTGTGAGCTGAATTCAGGCTTTGCCTTTAAAATCCTGCGTTCTTAGGGTCGGAGCGATAGCACAGCGGGTAGGGCATTTGCCTTGCACTCAACCAACCTTGTTTGATCCCCGCCATCCCATATGATGCCCCAAGCACTGCCAGTGATTCCTGAGTGCAGAGCCAGGAGTAAGCCATGAGCTCTGCCAGCTCCACCGTGAGCTCCCCAAACCAAAAAGCAATTCTGCCCTGTGTCAATTTGCGGTGGCTGCTTTGTTTCCCCAGCCATGAGCACTTGTTCAGTGAGCAGGTGGCAGGTTCCTGGCCCCAGCAGAGAACCTAAGCCTCCAGTCCCTGGAGTGAGGTCAGCCCAGCAAGTATGCCTCCAGCTCACATCCTCACTACACAGCCAGTGAGTGGGTCCCTGCTACAGGGCCCTCTGGTTTCTGAGGTGCCGAGGTTTTCCTTTTGGGGGGAGGGAGGCACACCATGGGTGCTCAGGGTACCCTAAGGTCCTGGAAAGAGCACTGAGTGTCACCAGAAAGCAGGGCTCCAAGTGCTGGGCAGAAAGGGTTGAGGTGATCAGAAACCAATCTCCCTGCACACACACCCGTGACCACACGCGCAAACACATACACACAGCCAGTGCCACATGCACACACAGGTATTAACACACACATTGACCCTTATGGGCTCTGGGTTTGCTGCAGGAAAGACACAACTTGGCCATTCACTAACTTCTAATCCCAATTTTGATTTATTTTTCAATCTTACAAAAACACGTAGGCAAAAACCAGGCTCCAGGGCACTGCCCCTGCACCAGACCCCCACAGCTCAGCAGGGCGCTGAGCCCCAAGACTCAGGGACAGGAGTGTCCAGGCTCTCAGTGGCCCCTGGGGAGCAAAACTAGGGACACAAATGCCCTCGCTCTTGACCCCTCAGGGCCTACCTGGGCACTGCTAATGGTTGGTGCATCTGAGCCAAGCCCTATGAGCAGGGCTGGGAAACCAAGGCAGGCACACTGACCTGTGGCAGGTGCTGGAGGGAGCGGGGATTTGTCTCTGTCCATGCATGGTCCTCAGCAGCCAAAAGCCCCCTTTCCCGTAACACTCCCCGCTTGCAGAGAGAGGAGCAAGCAGAGGGATGCTGGGTGGCCCCAGGGCCCAAGTGGAGGAGCGATCAGAAACGTGCATGAGGCCTGAGCACATCTTTCCTGGCACAGGGAGGGCAGGGTGGAACCCAGCTGTCCAGGTAGAGCGTCTATTATCAGGCACAGTGCTTGGCTCCCTTCCGAACAGGACAGAAAG
>JAJIBD010039215.1:0-15012 GCA_021461705.1 Cryptotis parvus | reverse complement strand
TGAGTTACACTGAAAAACACTTAAATACGTTGGAAACCGGCATTCTAAACGTGTATATCAATGAGTTACAATGAGAAAAAATGGGAAATGTAAAATACACTGTAGAACATATTAGATGAGTGAGTTACACTGAAAACACATACGTTGGGGAGAGCGGGATTTTAAAGGTGTATATCAATGAGTAGTTACAATGAGAAACATGGAAATGATAAAACACACTGTGGGAACATATTAGATGAGTGAGTTACCCTGAAAAACACATTAGGTTGGAAACCGGCATTTGTGAACTATATCAATGAGTTAATGAGAAACATGGAAAATGATAAAAAACCACACTGTAGAACATATTTGATGTGTGAGTTGCCACTGAAAAGAGCTTCGTTTGGAAGCCGGATTTGTGTGAACAATGTGTATATCAATGAGTTACAATGAGAAACATGGAAAATGATAAAAAACCACACTGTAGAACATATTAGATGAGTGAGTTACACTGAATACACATTCGTTGGAAATTGGATTTAGGGGCAGTATATCAATGGAGTTTGGCAAGAGAAACATGGAAAATGATAAAACCACCGCTGTAGAATATATTAGATGAGTGAGTTACACTGAAAAACACATTAGGTTGGAAAGCGGGATTTGTGGGAGCCAGTGTATATCAATGAGTTAAGCAATGAGAAAACATGGAAATGATAAAAACCACACTGTAGAACATATTAGATGAGTGAGTTACACTGGAGAAAGACATTCGTTGGAAACGGATTTGTAGAGCAGTGATATATCAATGAGTTACAATGAAAAACATGGAAAATGGTAAAAACCACACTGTAGAACATTTTAGATGATGTGAGTTACACTGAAAAACACATTCGTTGGAAACGGATTTGTAGAACAGTGTATATCAATGAGTTACAATGAGAAACATGGAAAATGATAAAAACCACACTGTAGAACATATTAGATGAGTGAGTTACACTGAAAAAACACATTCGTTGGAAACCGGAATTGTAGAACAGTGTATATCAATGAGTTACAATGAAAAACATGGAAAATGATAAAAACCACACTGTAGAACATTTTAGATGAGTGAGTTACACTGAAAAAACACATTCGTTGGAAACCGGCATTGTAGAACAGTGTATATCAATGAGTTACAATGAGAAACATGGAAAATGATAAAAACCACACTGTAGAACATTTTAGATGAGTGAGTTACACTGAAAAACACATTCGTTGGAAACCGGGTTTTGTAGAACAGTGTATATCAATGAGTTACAATGAGAAACATGGAAAATGATAAAAACCACACTGTAGAACATTTTAGATGAGTGAGTTACACTGAAAAACACATTCGTTGGAAACGGGATTGTAGAACAGTGTATATCAATGAGTTACAATGAAAAAACATGGAAAATGATAAAAACCACACTGTAGAACATATTAGATGAGTGAGTTACACTGAAAAAACACATTCGTTGGAAACGGGATTTGTAGAACAGTGTATATCAATGAGTTACAATGAGAAACATGGAAAATGATAAAAACCACACTGTAGAACATATTAGATGAGTGAGTTACACTGAAAAACACATTCGTTGGAAACCGGCATTGTAGAACAGTGTATATCAATGAGTTACAATGAAAAACATGGAAAATGATAAAAAACCACACTGTAGAACATTTTAGATGAGTGAGTTACACTGAAAAACACATTCGTTGGAAACCGGCATTGTAGAACAGTGTATATCAATGAGTTACAATGAAAAACATGGAAAATGATAAAAACCACACTGTAGAACATTTTAGATGAGTGAGTTACACTGAAAAAACACATTCGTTGGAAACCGGCATTGTAGAACAGTGTATATCAATGAGTTACAATGAAAACATGGAAAATGATAAAAACCACACTGTAGAACATATTAGATGAGTGAGTTACACTGAAAAAACACATTCGTTGGAAGCGGGATTTGTAGAACAGTGTATATCAATGAGTTACAATGAAAAACATGGAAAATGATAAAAACCACACTGTAGAACATATTAGATGAGTGAGTTACACTGAAAAACACATTCGTTGGAAACCGGATTTGTAGAACAGTGTATATCAATGAGTTACAATGAAAAACATGGGAAAATGATAAAAACCACACTGTAGAACATTTTAGATGAGTGAGTTACACTGAAAAACACATTCGTTGGAAACCGGCATTGTAGAACAGTGTATATCAATGAGTTACAATGAAAAACATGGAAAATGATAAAAACCACACTGTAGAACATTTTAGATGAGTGAGTTACACTGAAAAACACATTCGTTGGAAGCGGGATTTGTAGAACAGTGTATATCAATGAGTTACAATGAAAAACATGGAAAATGATAAAAACCACACTGTAGAACATATTAGATGAGTGAGTTACACTGAAAAACACATTCGTTGGAAACGGGATTTGTAGAACAGTGTATATCAATGAGTTACAATGAAAAACATGGAAAATGATAAAAACCACACTGTAGAACATATTAGATGAGTGAGTTACACTGAAAAACACATTCGTTGGAAAGCGGGATTTGTAGAACAGTGTATATCAATGAGTTACAATGAAAACATGGAAAATGATAAAAACCACACTGTAGAACATATTAGATGAGTGAGTTACACTGAAAAAACACATTCGTTGGAAGCCGGCATTTGTAGAACAGTGTATATCAATGAGTTACAATGAAAAACATGGAAAATGATAAAAACCACACTGTAGAACATTTTAGATGAGTGAGTTACACTGAAAAACACATTCGTTGGAAACCGGCATTGTAGAACAGTGTATATCAATGAGTTACAATGAAAAACATGGAAAATGATAAAAACCACACTGTAGAACATATTAGATGAGTGAGTTACACTGAAAAACACATTCGTTGGAAACGGGATTTGTAGAACAGTGTATATCAATGAGTTACAATGAAAAACATGGAAAATGATAAAAACCACACTGTAGAACATTTTAGATGAGTGAGTTACACTGAAAAACACATTCGTTGGAAACCGGCATTGTAGAACAGTGTATATCAATGAGTTACAATGAAAAACATGGAAAATGATAAAAACCACACTGTAGAACATTTTAGATGAGTGAGTTACACTGAAAAACACATTCGTTGGAAGCGGGATTTGTAGAACAGTGTATATCAATGAGTTACAATGAAAAACATGGAAAATGATAAAAACCACACTGTAGAACATTTTAGATGAGTGAGTTACACTGAAAAACACATTCGTTGGAAACCGGCATTGTAGAACAGTGTATATCAATGAGTTACAATGAAAAACATGGAAAATGATAAAAACCACACTGTAGAACATTTTAGATGAGTGAGTTACACTGAAAAACACATTCGTTGGAAACCGGCATTGTAGAACAGTGTATATCAATGAGTTACAATGAAAAACATGGAAAATGATAAAAACCACACTGTAGAACATTTTAGATGAGTGAGTTACACTGAAAAACACATTCGTTGGAAGCCGGATTTGTAGAACAGTGTATATCAATGAGTTACAATGAAAAACATGGAAAATGATAAAAACCACACTGTAGAACATATTAGATGAGTGAGTTACACTGAAAAACACATTCGTTGGAAACCGGGATTTGTAGAACAGTGTATATCAATGAGTTACAATGAAAAACATGGAAAATGATAAAAACCACACTGTAGAACATATTAGATGAGTGAGTTACACTGAAAAACACATTCGTTGGAAGCGGGATTTGTAGAACAGTGTATATCAATGAGTTACAATGAAAAACATGGAAAATGATAAAAACCACACTGTAGAACATTTTAGATGAGTGAGTTACACTGAAAAACACATTCGTTGGAAACCGGCATTGTAGAACAGTGTATATCAATGAGTTACAATGAAAAACATGGAAAATGATAAAAACCACACTGTAGAACATTTTAGATGAGTGAGTTACACTGAAAAACACATTCGTTGGAAACCGGCATTGTAGAACAGTGTATATCAATGAGTTACAATGAAAAACATGGAAAATGATAAAAACCACACTGTAGAACATTTTAGATGAGTGAGTTACACTGAAAAACACATTCGTTGGAAAGCGGCTTTGTAGAACAGTGTATATCAATGAGTTACAATGAAAAACATGGAAAATGATAAAAACCACACTGTAGAACATTTTAGATGAGTGAGTTACACTGAAAAACACATTCGTTGGAAACCGGCATTGTAGAACAGTGTATATCAATGAGTTACAATGAAAAACATGGAAAATGATAAAAACCACACTGTAGAACATATTAGATGAGTGAGTTACACTGAAAAACACATTCGTTGGAACCGGGATTTGTAGAACAGTGTATATCAATGAGTTACAATGAAAAACATGGAAAATGATAAAAACCACACTGTAGAACATTTTAGATGAGTGAGTTACACTGAAAAACACATTCGTTGGAAGCGGGCTTTGTAGAACAGTGTATATCAATGAGTTACAATGAAAAACATGGAAAATGATAAAAACCACACTGTAGAACATTTTAGATGAGTGAGTTACACTGAAAAACACATTCGTTGGAAACCGGCATTGTAGAACAGTGTATATCAATGAGTTACAATGAAAAACATGGAAAATGATAAAAACCACACTGTAGAACATTTTAGATGAGTGAGTTACACTGAAAAACACATTCGTTGGAAACCGGCATTGTAGAACAGTGTATATCAATGAGTTACAATGAAAACATGGAAAATGATAAAAACCACACTGTAGAACATATTAGATGAGTGAGTTACACTGAAAAAACACATTCGTTGGAAACCGGCATTGTAGAACAGTGTATATCAATGAGTTACAATGAAAAACATGGAAAATGATAAAAACCACACTGTAGAACATTTTAGATGAGTGAGTTACACTGAAAAACACATTCGTTGGAAACCGGCATTGTAGAACAGTGTATATCAATGAGTTACAATGAAAAACATGGAAAATGATAAAAACCACACTGTAGAACATTTTAGATGAGTGAGTTACACTGAAAAACACATTCGTTGGAAACCGGATTTGTAGAACAGTGTATATCAATGAGTTACAATGAAAAACATGGAAAATGATAAAAACCACACTGTAGAACATTTTAGATGAGTGAGTTACACTGAAAAACACATTCGTTGGAAACCGGCATTGTAGAACAGTGTATATCAATGAGTTACAATGAAAAACATGGAAAATGATAAAAACCACACTGTAGAACATATTAGATGAGTGAGTTACACTGAAAAACACATTCGTTGGAAGCGGGATTTGTAGAACAGTGTATATCAATGAGTTACAATGAAAAACATGGAAAATGATAAAAACCACACTGTAGAACATTTTAGATGAGTGAGTTACACTGAAAAACACATTCGTTGGAAACCGGCATTGTAGAACAGTGTATATCAATGAGTTACAATGAAAAACATGGAAAATGATAAAAACCACACTGTAGAACATTTTAGATGAGTGAGTTACACTGAAAAACACATTCGTTGGAAACCGGCATTGTAGAACAGTGTATATCAATGAGTTACAATGAGAAACATGGAAAATGATAAAAACCACACTGTAGAACATATTAGATGAGTGAGTTACACTGAAAAACACATTCGTTGGAAGCGGGATTTGTAGAACAGTGTATATCAATGAGTTACAATGAAAAACATGGAAAATGATAAAAACCACACTGTAGAACATATTAGATGAGTGAGTTACACTGAAAAACACATTCGTTGGAAGCCGGCATTTGTAGAACAGTGTATATCAATGAGTTACAATGAAAAACATGGAAAATGATAAAAACCACACTGTAGAACATATTAGATGAGTGAGTTACACTGAAAAACACATTCGTTGGAAACCGGCATTGTAGAACAGTGTATATCAATGAGTTACAATGAAAACATGGAAAATGATAAAAACCACACTGTAGAACATATTAGATGAGTGAGTTACACTGAAAAACACATTCGTTGGAAGCGGGATTTGTAGAACAGTGTATATCAATGAGTTACAATGAGAAACATGGAAAATGATAAAAACCACACTGTAGAACATATTAGATGAGTGAGTTACACTGAAAAACACATTCGTTGGAAACCGGCATTGTAGAACAGTGTATATCAATGAGTTACAATGAAAAACATGGAAAATGATAAAAACCACACTGTAGAACATTTTAGATGAGTGAGTTACACTGAAAAACACATTCGTTGGAAACCGGCATTGTAGAACAGTGTATATCAATGAGTTACAATGAGAAACATGGAAAATGATAAAAACCACACTGTAGAACATATTAGATGAGTGAGTTACACTGAAAAACACATTCGTTGGAAACGGCATTTGTAGAACAGTGTATATCAATGAGTTACAATGAGAAAACATGGAAAATGATAAAAACCACACTGTAGAACATATTAGATGAGTGAGTTACACTGAAAAACACATTCGTTGGAAACGGGATTGTAGAACAGTGTATATCAATGAGTTACAATGAAAAACATGGAAAATGATAAAAACCACACTGTAGAACATATTAGATGAGTGAGTTACACTGAAAAACACATTCGTTGGAAACCGGCATTGTAGAACAGTGTATATCAATGAGTTACAATGAAAAACATGGAAAATGATAAAAACCACACTGTAGAACATTTTAGATGAGTGAGTTACACTGAAAAACACATTCGTTGGAAACCGGCATTTGTAGAACAGTGTATATCAATGAGTTACAATGAAAACATGGAAAATGATAAAAACCACACTGTAGAACATATTAGATGAGTGAGTTACACTGAAAAACACATTCGTTGGAAACCGGGCTTTGTAGAACAGTGTATATCAATGAGTTACAATGAAAACATGGAAAATGATAAAAACCACACTGTAGAACATATTAGATGAGTGAGTTACACTGAAAAACACATTCGTTGGAAACGGGCATTGTAGAACAGTGTATATCAATGAGTTACAATGAAAACATGGAAAATGATAAAAACCACACTGTAGAACATATTAGATGAGTGAGTTACACTGAAAAACACATTCGTTGGAAACGGGATTTGTAGAACAGTGTATATCAATGAGTTACAATGAAAAACATGGAAAATGATAAAAACCACACTGTAGAACATATTAGATGAGTGAGTTACACTGAAAAACACATTCGTTGGAAACCGGCATTTGTAGAACAGTGTATATCAATGAGTTACAATGAAAAACATGGAAAATGATAAAAACCACACTGTAGAACATATTAGATGAGTGAGTTACACTGAAAAAACACATTCGTTGGAAACCGGCATTGTAGAACAGTGTATATCAATGAGTTACAATGAAAAACATGGAAAATGATAAAAACCACACTGTAGAACATATTAGATGAGTGAGTTACACTGAAAAACACATTCGTTGGAAACCGGCATTTGTAGAACAGTGTATATCAATGAGTTACAATGAGAAACATGGAAAATGATAAAAACCACACTGTAGAACATATTAGATGAGTGAGTTACACTGAAAAACACATTCGTTGGAAACGGGATTTGTAGAACAGTGTATATCAATGAGTTACAATGAAAAACATGGAAAATGATAAAAACCACACTGTAGAACATATTAGATGAGTGAGTTACACTGAAAAACACATTCGTTGGAAACCGGCATTGTAGAACAGTGTATATCAATGAGTTACAATGAGAAACATGGAAAATGATAAAAACCACACTGTAGAACATATTAGATGAGTGAGTTACACTGAAAAACACATTCGTTGGAAACCGGCATTGTAGAACAGTGTATATCAATGAGTTACAATGAGAAACATGGAAAATGATAAAAACCACACTGTAGAACATATTAGATGAGTGAGTTACACTGAAAAACACATTCGTTGGAAACGGGATTTGTAGAACAGTGTATATCAATGAGTTACAATGAAAAACATGGAAAATGATAAAAACCACACTGTAGAACATATTAGATGAGTGAGTTACACTGAAAAACACATTCGTTGGAAACGGGATTTGTAGAACAGTGTATATCAATGAGTTACAATGAAAAACATGGAAAATGATAAAAACCACACTGTAGAACATATTAGATGAGTGAGTTACACTGAAAAACACATTCGTTGGAAACCGGCATTGTAGAACAGTGTATATCAATGAGTTACAATGAAAACATGGAAAATGATAAAAACCACACTGTAGAACATTTTAGATGAGTGAGTTACACTGAAAAACACATTCGTTGGAAACCGGCATTGTAGAACAGTGTATATCAATGAGTTACAATGAAAACATGGAAAATGATAAAAACCACACTGTAGAACATATTAGATGAGTGAGTTACACTGAAAAACACATTCGTTGGAAACGGGATTTGTAGAACAGTGTATATCAATGAGTTACAATGAAAACATGGAAAATGATAAAAACCACACTGTAGAACATATTAGATGAGTGAGTTACACTGAAAAACACATTCGTTGGAAACGGCATTTGTAGAACAGTGTATATCAATGAGTTACAATGAAAACATGGAAAATGATAAAAACCACACTGTAGAACATATTAGATGAGTGAGTTACACTGAAAAACACATTCGTTGGAAACCGGCATTGTAGAACAGTGTATATCAATGAGTTACAATGAGAAAACATGGAAAATGATAAAAACCACACTGTAGAACATATTAGATGAGTGAGTTACACTGAAAAACACATTCGTTGGAAACGGGATTTGTAGAACAGTGTATATCAATGAGTTACAATGAGAAACATGGAAAATGATAAAAACCACACTGTAGAACATATTAGATGAGTGAGTTACACTGAAAAACACATTCGTTGGAAACGGCATTTGTAGAACAGTGTATATCAATGAGTTACAATGAAAAACATGGAAAATGATAAAAACCACACTGTAGAACATATTAGATGAGTGAGTTACACTGAAAAACACATTCGTTGGAAACCGGCATTGTAGAACAGTGTATATCAATGAGTTACAATGAAAAACATGGAAAATGATAAAAACCACACTGTAGAACATATTAGATGAGTGAGTTACACTGAAAAACACATTCGTTGGAAACGGCATTTGTAGAACAGTGTATATCAATGAGTTACAATGAAAAACATGGAAAATGATAAAAACCACACTGTAGAACATATTAGATGAGTGAGTTACACTGAAAAACACATTCGTTGGAAACGGGATTTGTAGAACAGTGTATATCAATGAGTTACAATGAAAAACATGGAAAATGATAAAAACCACACTGTAGAACATTTTAGATGAGTGAGTTACACTGAAAAACACATTCGTTGGAAACCGGCATTGTAGAACAGTGTATATCAATGAGTTACAATGAGAAACATGGAAAATGATAAAAACCACACTGTAGAACATATTAGATGAGTGAGTTACACTGAAAAACACATTCGTTGGAAACCGGCATTGTAGAACAGTGTATATCAATGAGTTACAATGAAAAACATGGAAAATGATAAAAACCACACTGTAGAACATATTAGATGAGTGAGTTACACTGAAAAACACATTCGTTGGAAACGGGATTTGTAGAACAGTGTATATCAATGAGTTACAATGAAAACATGGAAAATGATAAAAACCACACTGTAGAACATATTAGATGAGTGAGTTACACTGAAAAACACATTCGTTGGAAACGGGATTTGTAGAACAGTGTATATCAATGAGTTACAATGAAAAACATGGAAAATGATAAAAACCACACTGTAGAACATATTAGATGAGTGAGTTACACTGAAAAACACATTCGTTGGAAACGGGATTTGTAGAACAGTGTATATCAATGAGTTACAATGAGAAAACATGGAAAATGATAAAAACCACACTGTAGAACATATTAGATGAGTGAGTTACACTGAAAAACACATTCGTTGGAAACCGGCATTGTAGAACAGTGTATATCAATGAGTTACAATGAGAAACATGGAAAATGATAAAAACCACACTGTAGAACATATTAGATGAGTGAGTTACACTGAAAAACACATTCGTTGGAAACGGGATTTGTAGAACAGTGTATATCAATGAGTTACAATGAGAAACATGGAAAATGATAAAAACCACACTGTAGAACATATTAGATGAGTGAGTTACACTGAAAAACACATTCGTTGGAAACCGGCATTGTAGAACAGTGTATATCAATGAGTTACAATGAGAAAACATGGAAAATGATAAAAACCACACTGTAGAACATATTAGATGAGTGAGTTACACTGAAAAACACATTCGTTGGAAACGGGATTTGTAGAACAGTGTATATCAATGAGTTACAATGAAAAACATGGAAAATGATAAAAACCACACTGTAGAACATATTAGATGAGTGAGTTACACTGAAAAACACATTCGTTGGAAACGGCATTTGTAGAACAGTGTATATCAATGAGTTACAATGAGAAACATGGAAAATGATAAAAACCACACTGTAGAACATATTAGATGAGTGAGTTACACTGAAAAACACATTCGTTGGAAACCGGCATTGTAGAACAGTGTATATCAATGAGTTACAATGAGAAAACATGGAAAATGATAAAAACCACACTGTAGAACATATTAGATGAGTGAGTTACACTGAAAAACACATTCGTTGGAAACGGGATTTGTAGAACAGTGTATATCAATGAGTTACAATGAAAAACATGGAAAATGATAAAAACCACACTGTAGAACATATTAGATGAGTGAGTTACACTGAAAAACACATTCGTTGGAAACCGGATTTGTAGAACAGTGTATATCAATGAGTTACAATGAGAAACATGGAAAATGATAAAAACCACACTGTAGAACATATTAGATGAGTGAGTTACACTGAAAAACACATTCGTTGGAAACCGGCATTGTAGAACAGTGTATATCAATGAGTTACAATGAGAAACATGGAAAATGATAAAAACCACACTGTAGAACATATTAGATGAGTGAGTTACACTGAAAAACACATTCGTTGGAAACGGGATTTGTAGAACAGTGTATATCAATGAGTTACAATGAAAACATGGAAAATGATAAAAACCACACTGTAGAACATATTAGATGAGTGAGTTACACTGAAAAACACATTCGTTGGAAACCGGCATTGTAGAACAGTGTATATCAATGAGTTACAATGAGAAACATGGAAAATGATAAAAACCACACTGTAGAACATATTAGATGAGTGAGTTACACTGAAAAAACACATTCGTTGGAAACGGGATTTGTAGAACAGTGTATATCAATGAGTTACAATGAGAAACATGGAAAATGATAAAAACCACACTGTAGAACATATTAGATGAGTGAGTTACACTGAAAAACACATTCGTTGGAAACGGGATTTGTAGAACAGTGTATATCAATGAGTTACAATGAAAAACATGGAAAATGATAAAAACCACACTGTAGAACATATTAGATGAGTGAGTTACACTGAAAAACACATTCGTTGGAAACCGGCATTGTAGAACAGTGTATATCAATGAGTTACAATGAAAAACATGGAAAATGATAAAAACCACACTGTAGAACATATTAGATGAGTGAGTTACACTGAAAAACACATTCGTTGGAAACGGATTTGTAGAACAGTGTATATCAATGAGTTACAATGAGAAACATGGAAAATGATAAAAAACCACACTGTAGAACATATTAGATGAGTGAGTTACACTGAAAAACACATTCGTTGGAAACGGGATTTGTAGAACAGTGTATATCAATGAGTTACAATGAGAAACATGGAAAATGATAAAAACCACACTGTAGAACATATTAGATGAGTGAGTTACACTGAAAAACACATTCGTTGGAAACGGGATTTGTAGAACAGTGTATATCAATGAGTTACAATGAGAAAACATGGAAAATGATAAAAACCACACTGTAGAACATATTAGATGAGTGAGTTACACTGAAAAACACATTCGTTGGAAACGGGATTTGTAGAACAGTGTATATCAATGAGTTACAATGAGAAACATGGAAAATGATAAAAACCACACTGTAGAACATATTAGATGAGTGAGTTACACTGAAAAACACATTCGTTGGAAACGGATTTGTAGAACAGTGTATATCAATGAGTTACAATGAGAAAACATGGAAAATGATAAAAACCACACTGTAGAACATATTAGATGAGTGAGTTACACTGAAAAACACATTCGTTGGAAACGGGATTTGTAGAACAGTGTATATCAATGAGTTACAATGAGAAACATGGAAAATGATAAAAACCACACTGTAGAACAGATTAGATGAGTGAGTTACACTGAAAAACACATTCGTTGGAAACGGGATTTGTAGAACAGTGTATATCAATGAGTTACAATGAGAAACATGGAAAATGATAAAAACCACACTGTAGAACATATTAGATGAGTGAGTTACACTGAAAAACACATTCGTTGGAAACGGGATTTGTAGAACAGTGTATATCAATGAGTTACAATGAGAAACATGGAAAATGATAAAAACCACACTGTAGAACATATTAGATGAGTGAGTTACACTGAAAAACACATTCGTTGGAAACGGGATTTGTAGAACAGTGTATATCAATGAGTTACAATGAGAAACATGGAAAATGATAAAAACCACACTGTAGAACATATTAGATGAGTGAGTTACACTGAAAAACACATTCGTTGGAAACCGGATTTGTAGAACAGTGTATATCAATGAGTTACAATGAGAAACATGGAAAATGATAAAAACCACACTGTAGAACATATTAGATGAGTGAGTTACACTGAAAAACACATTCGTTGGAAACGGGATTTGTAGAACAGTGTATATCAATGAGTTACAATGAGAAACATGGAAAATGATAAAAACCACACTGTAGAACATATTAGATGAGTGAGTTACACTGAAAACACATTCGTTGGAAACGGGATTTGTAGAACAGTGTATATCAATGAGTTACAATGAGAAACATGGAAAATGATAAAAACCACACTGTAGAACATATTAGATGAGTGAGTTACACTGAAAAACACATTCGTTGGAAACGGGATTTGTAGAACAGTGTATATCAATGAGTTACAATGAGAAACATGGAAAATGATAAAAACCACACTGTAGAACATATTAGATGAGTGAGTTACACTGAAAAACACATTCGTTGGAAACCGGATTTGTAGAACAGTGTATATCAATGAGTTACAATGAGAAACATGGAAAATGATAAAAACCACACTGTAGAACATATTAGATGAGTGAGTTACACTGAAAAACACATTCGTTGGAAACGGGATTTGTAGAACAGTGTATATCAATGAGTTACAATGAGAAACATGGAAAATGATAAAAACCACACTGTAGAACATATTAGATGAGTGAGTTACACTGAAAAACACATTCGTTGGAAACGGGATTTGTAGAACAGTGTATATCAATGAGTTACAATGAGAAACATGGAAAATGATAAAAACCACACTGTAGAACATATTAGATGAGTGAGTTACACTGAAAAACACATTCGTTGGAAACGGATTTGTAGAACAGTGTATATCAATGAGTTACAATGAGAAACATGGAAAATGATAAAAACCACACTGTAGAACATATTAGATGAGTGAGTTACACTGAAAAACACATTCGTTGGAAACGGGATTTGTAGAACAGTGTATATCAATGAGTTACAATGAGAAACATGGAAAATGATAAAAACCACACTGTAGAACATATTAGATGAGTGAGTTACACTGAAAAACACATTCGTTGGAAACGGATTTGTAGAACAGTGTATATCAATGAGTTACAATGAGAAACATGGAAAATGATAAAAACCACACTGTAGAACATATTAGATGAGTGAGTTACACTGAAAAACACATTCGTTGGAAACGGATTTGTAGAACAGTGTATATCAATGAGTTACAATGAGAAACATGGAAAATGATAAAAACCACACTGTAGAACATATTAGATGAGTGAGTTACACTGAAAAACACATTCGTTGGAAACCGGCATTGTAGAACAGTGTATATCAATGAGTTACAATGAGAAACATGGAAAATGATAAAAACCACACTGTAGAACATATTAGATGAGTGAGTTACACTGAAAAACACATTCGTTGGAAACCGGCATTGTAGAACAGTGTATATCAATGAGTTACAATGAGAAACATGGAAAATGATAAAAACCACACTGTAGAACATATTAGATGAGTGAGTTACACTGAAAAACACATTCGTTGGAAACGGATTTGTAGAACAGTGTATATCAATGAGTTACAATGAGAAACATGGAAAATGATAAAAACCACACTGTAGAACATATTAGATGAGTGAGTTACACTGAAAAACACATTCGTTGGAAACGGGATTGTGAAGTGTATATCAATGAGTTACAATGAGAAACATGGAAAATGATAAAAACCACACTGTAGAACATATTAGATGAGTGAGTTACACTGAAAAACACATTCGTTGGAAACGGGATTGTGTGTATATCAATGAGTTACAATGAGAAACATGGAAAATGATAAAAACCACACTGTAGAACATATTAGATGAGTGAGTTACCCTGAAAAACACATTCGTTGGAAACGGGATTTGTGTATATCAATGAGTTACAATGAGAAACATGGAAAATGATAAAAACCACACTGTAGAACATATTAGATGAGTGAGTTACCCTGAAAAACACATTCGTTGGAAACGGGATTTGTGTGTATATCAATGAGTTACAATGAGAAACATGGAAAATGATAAAAACCACACTGTAGAACATATTAGATGAGTGAGTTACACTGAAAAACACATTCGTTGGAAACGGGATTTGTAGAACAGTGTATATCAATGAGTTACAATGAGAAACATGGGAAAATGATAAAAACCACACTGTCAGAACATTTTAGATGGAGTGAGTTATACTGAAAAACACA
>JAJIBD010039213.1:0-20635 GCA_021461705.1 Cryptotis parvus | reverse complement strand
ATAGCCTGTTGCTTCTTCCGTTCCCACCCCGGACACCACCCCAGGAGCACCTGATGCTGAATTTACTAATTATATTTCCTATTAACGTGGTGTTTTTGTAGTTATATCCTTTCTCAATGTGTTTACATTTTGATTTTTTGTAGCCTGATCCTTTTTAGAAGCAACTGTTTTATCCTGTCCTTCAGTTATTAGCCTTTCAAGTTTATTGATCACTCCTTGAAACTCCATGCCATTCATGATACTCAGTTATTAAATATTTGCTGAGTACTAACTCGGGTCAGCCACCATCTGGATTGTTCTTCTGAGTTCAATCCTATCTTTATTCCTGCTCTATAAATGTGCACTCTCCTCCATGTCCTTAGTTCTATTGTTTTCTTTTGTGTATATTATTCCTTGATTTAGGAACACAAATGCTTATGGATACTTGCAGTCAGATGGAATTCAGAATTCTTGCAGTACAGTCTTAGAATGTAGTCTATCTATGTATATTAGAGCATGCTGAAGGGCAATAACCTGTTACCAAATCTATTGTTTGCAGTGAAGTATTAGAGTGTTTACTAAATGGGATAAACACGGCAAAAAGCCTTACAATTCTAACCAGGTTTTGTTGCTAAATGCAGAAAAAGGTTTTAGATTTTAGATTACATGTAAGGGATGACAGACCTCTTACATTTTCTGCTTTGGGGGGCTACACCCTGCTGTAGGTTGTCCTGGATCTGTGCTCAGGGTCATTTCTGGTGGGCTTAGGAACCTATGTAGTGCCACTGATTGGAACCTGGGTTGGCCAAATGCCAGGCAAATACCCTACCCTTCGCACTACTGCTCTGGTCCTAAATTCTACCTTTGGTATTCTACGATATTGCCTCTCAGACCTGTCTGGTCCTGTATTTCTAGGCCTGCAGAACAATATGTTATGGTCCATTTGACAGTTTATTTGTTCAATAACAAGTTCTGAAAAGCTGTGTGTTAAGCCATTGCAGTATCTGGAAAGACACCAAGAATTTAGCTTTCATTTTTGTCAAGTTTTTTCTTTTGTTTTTAGGGTCACACCCAGTGATGCTCAGGACTGACTCAGCACTCAGCAATTACAGGGGACAATATACAATGGGGATCAAACCCAGAACCTCCATGTCCAACACAGGCAAACACTTACTTGCTGTACTATAGCTCAGTCCCTATTTTTGTAAAGTTTTAAGTATATTTAAAAAATAAATCAGCATTGAGTATATAAATATAAAATTATGTGACTAACTTGACCTGCCAGTAGTGCTACCAGGCCCCATGTGTTCTACTCACTTGAGCCACATCCTGGGTTCCAATGTTCACTTTCTAAAAACTTAGTGTTTTGGGATCACACCCAGCTTTACTCAGGTATTACTCCTCGGGGTGCTCCAGGTACCATATGTGGTCCCAGGATTCAAATGCTGCTATGTAGAAGGAAAGCATCTTAATCCTGTTTCTCCAGCCCCAAATAGTCAAATTGTTTTTGAGCGCCTTTGATGCTGCTCAAGGCTTTTCTCTGCTTATATCAGAAATAACTCCTGGCAATTCCTGGGATATTATTTGGGGATCAAACCTGTGTTGACTGCATGTAAGGCAATTTATCCTGCCCACTGTACTATCCCTGACTTCCAAATATTCAAATTTAAAATCCTGAAAAAAAGGTACCACATTGATTTATGTCTTTGAGATTAGAATCTGCTTTAGTCCTATGTGTACTGATATATCATTTATACATTTCCCCCCACGCCTATCAGTCCTGACTTTTTAAGAATCATGACTCATGTAGGTACTAGGGGCTTCTTTTATTACTGTAAGATCACTATCACTATCACTATCTTCCCATTCATCATCTATTTGCTAGAGCAGGAACCAGTAATATCTCCATATGTCCTGTCTCATGCTAGTAGAACCCAAAGGCATCCGCTTGCTCCAGGAACATAAAGAGCTCAAACCATTATATTAGGGTCATGGGAATGACCTAATATAAATATTACTGTATTTGGCCATATCAAATACGACCACGAGCAGCTTGCCAGGCTTGCCGTGTGGGTGGCATACTCTTGTAGTCACCTCTAAATAAAGCATTTATTGATGAACCGTGCTGCAGCTAGTGGCCACGTGAGCCGGGCTTTGATAGTCTGGTCTGCTGGGTGGAATTGTGGGAAGGGAAGTCCGGATGTGGAAAATGGCGGTCCCCATGGAGTAGGGGGTGTCTTCTGGCTTGTTGTGAGGCTCTGCTGGGGTGGCAGGCGAGGGCTAGAAACCGCCATGCCTCCCCGGGCGCCTCATGAGTGGCAGGGCACAGGGAGAGCAAGTAGCAGCTCTGCCCCATGTCTGAGTCTCTGTAAGATACAGTTAAAACGTTGTTCATGATGTTCATGACTGAATTTCAGTCCTACAATTTTCCATCATGAAAATCATGTGCTTGTAGTGTCAAGTAGTAAATATGGTATAAAACATAAGGTAGCAAGTAAACTCTTAAGGTGCCTTTATTTAGATTTCTTTTAAGTCCCGATCTTAGACAGTTATGCAATTCTAAGTTTGTGTAAAAGAACAAAAATGAAACCACCAATAATATTTATCATTTTAACTTTTATTATGAAATCATTAAACTCTGGCAATTTGTTTTTACATCTGATTTGACTATACACTGGGAAGTATAAAGTTTTAATGAGGAGTAAGAAAGATGTGAGTATACCAGTTGCCATTTAAAAAAAAATGGTGTACTGGGATGAACTCTCTAATAAAGTTAGGTAAATAAAATTAAAGAGAACAAATATTAAAGACCTTAGCAAGCTCTTTCAATGGGAATCTCATGGGCTCCTTCACAGTCTTCAATGTAGGTCATTTGTTATTGTAAAACTTTCACTGAGATCAATTAGAGTGTTCAACTCCCAAAGGAAAATACTGAGGGAACTCATGGGTAATTTTCACTGCTTCATTGTAAAGTCCAAGATCTGAAAGAAACATATTAACAAACATGTAATATATTGTAGAAAGCTGAACATCAATTATTAACTAGAAGATATGAGCTGTACTGTATTTGTCTTTTGGAGGCAACTTGTTTTCACGCATCCTTTTTTAAGCTTAAATATGGAGTCATGTTTACTAAGATATTGCTTCAAATTAAAAAAAAGGAGGTAAAAATGCAATGTTCAGGTGTACTTTGTGCCTAGAGTTTTAAATGCTGCGTACTACTTGACCCCTCCAGTCCATATATTAAAAAAGAAACAATGTGTTTTGTTCTATTTTAAAATTTCATTAAATTAATATCCATCTTTACTAAATTTCATGCATATACAAGCACTACCTAGGACAAGACAAAGTCCGGCTGGAGTGATAGTACAGCGCCTGGGGTGTTTGCCATGAATGCTGCGGCAGACCCGGGTTCAATCCCTGGTATCCCATATGGTCCCCCAGGAACCGCTAGAGTAACCACTGAGCATCACCAAATGCGACCAAAAAGCAAAGAACAAACAAACAAAAACCTTCCCATTTTCCTTTGCCATTAGAAGTTTACAGAATTGGAAATGTGGCAGGATGGAGAAAAAAGAATGACGTACCTAGCTAAGAGTGAAAGTACCTTTCTAATTACATACAACCAAAACATGTTAAAATATTTTACCAAAAGGATGGTTATCCTCTTTGAACTGGAAATAAGATGCACACATAATGGTTGCCTTGGGTGTTACTCTTCCAATTACTTCCACGATTCCAGAGATTTCTTCATCTAGCTAAGAGGGAAGAAAATATCAACTTGGTATTATATTTTTAGTTGATAAAGTTATCATGTAAAGTTATCATGAGGAACTAGTCTTGTCGGCTCATGTAACAAAATGAAAATTTACCAGTGTAAAAACTAATTAGTCGCTTAAAAGTGTTGAGTAACTACTGTCAGCACATACTATGTCCTAATTCTTGTCACTTGTCACCCCGTTGTTCATCGATTTCCTCGAGCGGGCACCAGTAACATCTCCATACATCCTATATCCTACTACCTTTAGCAAAAGCCTCAAGCTAAAGGTACAGTTCAATTGCTTAAATTGAAGACAAAATCAATCAAAGATACCGAGAATATTCTGCAAGAAGCAATATGTTGAGGGCACTGAAAAGAAACTTCTATTGATAATTTATAAAGTGTTGTGATTGGGTTAGCCAAACTATGTGGATTTGTCTTTATGAAAGACCAAATAGGCATTTTTAGTTACCCTAAACTAACAAAATGAATGACAGATCAATTTGTAAATAAAAATATTGAGAAAGGAAAAGGTGATTTAATCATAAAATTCTTATGTACTTTTTTTTTTTTGCTTTTTGGGTCACACCCGGCAATGCTCAGGGGTTTCTCCTGGCTCTGCACTCAGGAATTACTCCTGGCGGTGCTCGGGGACCATATGGGATGCCGGGGGAGTCGAACCCGGGCCAGCATAGTCCAGCCGCGTGCAAGACAAACGCCCTACCCACTGGGCTATCGCTCCGGCCCCATAAAATTCTTATGTACTTTTTTGGTCTTTTTACATCTTTTTCTAATACTCTAAGGCTGGGGATGTGGCTCAGCAGAACACTTGCCTTACAAATGTGAAACTCTTGGTTAGATTTGTTACCCCCCATCCCTAAAGCCAATCTGATAATTCAGTTATTATTTTAATTTTGTTTAGGTGCACACTCGCTAGTGCTCAGGGCTTACTCCTACTGAAGCTTGGGGGACCATATGGGACTGTGGGGATTGTACCTGGGGTCTGTCCGTGCGAGGTAAGTGCCCTCCCTGCTGTACTTATCTTTCTGGCCCTCCAGAGTTTTTTAAGAAAATGAAACATTTTCTGATATTTATGTGGAAGAGTAAGTCCACAAATAGTAAAGTTTGTTTTTGTTAATAGAAGTAACAGGTTTTCTGTTTTTCATAAGGAATAAGACCTGTCACACAGATTTAAAGGATGTATTAAATATGAAGAGACAGACATGGGGCAGAGCTGCTACTGGCTCTCACTGTGCCCAGCAGCTCATGAGGTGCCCGTGAAGGATGGCAGGTTCTAGCCCTGGCCCGCCACCCCAGCAGAGCCTCACAACAAGCCAGATGACCCCCCACTCCATGAGGACCTCCATTTTCCACATTCGGACTTCCCCCTCATCAGAACTCCACCCAGCAGACCAGCCTATCACAGCCTGGCTCATCGAGATCCACCCTGCTGCAGTCTTTTTTAATCCTGCCCAGGTATGCTGATCCAGAGACAGACATGGGGCAGAGTTGCTACTGGCTCTCACTGTGCCCAGCCGCTCATGAGGTGCCGGGAGGGATGGCAGGTTCTAGCCCTGGCCCGCCACCCCAGCAGAGCCTTTGCAACAAGCCAGACGACCCCCCCACTGCATGAGTACCTCCATTTTCCACATCCGACTTCCCCCTGGTCAGAACTCCACCCAGCAGACCAGCCTATCACAGCCTGGCTAGCGAGGCCACTTCGGCAGCGTGGTTCATCAATAAATGCTGGATTTTTAGATGACTATAAGAGTATGCTACCCGCACGGCAGTGCATGGCATCTACCCGTGTTGTATTTGATATGCCAGACCCCAGTAACAATTATAGATCTCATTCCCATGACCTGATGGAATGGTTTGAGGCTCTTTATGTTCCTGGAGCAAGCAGGTTCCCTTGGGCTCTACTTGCATGAGACAGGTCATGTGGAGATGTTACTGGTGCCCGCTCGAGCAAATCAAAAGATGAACCCGGAAGACAGTGATACAGTGACAGTGATTAAATATGGATGCAGTCTGAAAACTTGTCGGTTAGAAATATAATTTAAGAAGAGAGTGAATATTTAAATTGGGGCATGAGAGAAAGTACTGTGAATAAGGTGCTTGCCTTGTATGCAACTGACACCCAGTTCATTTTACGGCACCATATATAATTCTCTGAGCACCAGATCTGGTGCTCCCAGATCTGGGAACATCTCTTAAGCACCACCTTGTGAGGCTTAAACTGCTTCCCTGCCCCACAAAAGTAAAGTTTAGAGTGAGTGAAGTTTATAAGATGGTCCTTTATATATCCAACCCAAGAGTCAGGAACATTAATGAAAGTGACGAAAATGAACTATACACAGAATTGGTACTTAAACATACAGGTTCCATCAATTCAATGGTTCCATTTTTTCCTTCTCCATCTGAAAGAATGAACATTTTCCCAGTGGGATGAATCTGTAAAAGAAAACAAAAAACTTGAAAATCTCATTAAAAAAATCAAAAATGTTTTCAAAGATAAGCTTACACAGATGAATACTTTGAACAGTTTATTTGGTCCAAATATTATCAGACCTGGTAGTTAGATTTGACTTTTCACAAACTACAATATTTAAAAAATATAACATGGCAGTCCTATGCAAAGAACAAATGAAAGGGGATTCATGTTATCAGCCAGTGATATCTTCTGGGATCCTGGGTTCAGATATTGCACATCCTACTGGCATGCTTTAAAACTCAGGAAGGGAGAGTCATAGTCAGAACTGATTAGATGTGAGACGCTCCTGTGAGAAGCAACCCGATGTGTTTAGAAGGCAACCTGAGAGCAATCAGATCTGGCGTGAACAACGGCTCTCCTACCTATGAGGCACTGGCATTTAATTTCCCCCTTTTTGGGGGGGTGGGGGCAACACCAGGGGCGTTGAGGGGAGGGGATTTCTGGCTCAGAGCTTGGGGATGTATTCATGGATGTTTGATACCCTGGTTTCTGCATGCAGAAGTGCTCCAGCTCCTTAAGCTATCTCCCTAGAGCAGGCCTTAGCATTTTAACCACCAATTTCCCTTGACAATTTGTGACTAGGTTTCATTAATGAAATGAGATACTAATAAGCCTTTTAAGAATTTTCTTTCCCTAGGCTTTCTAGGTTTGCTGATGAATATTTTGGGCAATGCGTTTCTCTCCTGCATGAGTTTCTCACTTCTTAACTGTCGGTTAGGAGGTGGCTGCTGTACACGAGATTGAAAAAGGACAGTCAAGGAATGTTTTATAGGGAAGTGACTTTTACGGGAAAATGAGGTTTGAGGAGAGAAATCTGCAAGGAAGTAAGTAATCAAGAGAATTAAGCTAACTGTCAAGTCTAGTTAAAAAAAATGAGATTAGGACCCAGTTAGGGGATGGAGAGCAGGTTTTGCAGGCAGGAGGTATTGATTCGATCTCGGTACTACCAAAAAAATATTGAAAAAATAAGAAGGTAGGCATGGCAGATATGTATGAATAATTTTAAATTTTATATAATGTATATATATCACCTCTATATTACCATATATACCATATATATGGAGTGTGTATGTGTGGTAGTATGTATATATATATATACACACACACACACATATATATATATATACACACACACACACATATGGATGATACCTGGCCATGCCCAAGGGTTACTCCTGGTTCTGCACTCCGGGAATAACTCCCTAGAGGTGCTCGGGACCATACGGGATGCCTAGGATCGAACCCGGCTAGGCGGCCCGAAAGGCAAACGCCCTCCCCATTGTACTATTGCTCCGGCCTGGGCAGTTATACCTTTTAAGTTCCTTTAAGCGAACACTAGCAACAGAAGGTGGGTTAGCTGGAATTTAGAATGGAGAGCACTCCAACGCACCTCCGATTCTGCTCCATAAAACGCGCCAAAATGGGGCTCGAAGAAGTGTGTACAGCTCCGCGAAATAAAGCAACAGAGCTCACAGCGGATTTCTGCCTGCCCTCTCCCCTGATCGCCCATCCTGCGGCCGCTCCCTTGAGGAACACCACGGGGTCCCCCTCCGCCTGCTACCGACCCGAGTCCAGCGTGATGAGCGCGCGCACCTTTTCCAGCCTCCCCACGAAGCAGACGGGCCGGTCGATGAACTGCGCTAGCATGCTGGCGTTGATGCGCGACCGGGGTAAGTCCATAATCTCCATCACGATACGAGCGCGGGGCCAGACGGTGGCGGGAAAATGACGGCCTACTCAAGGCGCGCGTCCCGCGGACGTCCTTGCGGAGAACCGCGGAACCAATCGGTGAAGACCCAGTACTAACAGCTCACCAATCAAATGCTCGGAAAAATATCGCGCTGCCCCGGAAAGGGACGTACTGTGTCCGGAAGTGAGCAGCTGCTGCTTAGAGACAGGCGGCGTCCCGGAAGTCGCCCGGGGCCCCGAGTAATGGACAGTGGAGGCGGGGCTTCGGGGGCGGGACTTGAGTCTGCCCTGCTCTCTCGCCAACATCCCCGCCAGGACTTGACCCCGGAAGAAGGGCGTCGGGCTTCGGGGCCGGTTCGGCGGGGAACTGCGGCGCACACCTCAGGTACCTCTTCTCGCGGGAAGCGCCGGAGCTTCACGGTTTCCCCTTATTCTGGCGACGGATGCGGAAGGGAGGGGGCGGGAGTTGGTGTCTGTCTGCTTTGG
The DNA here is from genome assembly GCA_021461705.1 of Cryptotis parvus. Lineage (NCBI taxonomy): Eukaryota > Metazoa > Chordata > Mammalia > Eulipotyphla > Soricidae > Cryptotis > Cryptotis parvus. The sequence continues at coordinate 12,227 of JAJIBD010039213.1, read as the reverse complement.
CTTTCCGCGCTGCGCGTCGTCGCGACTTGTTGTAGCGGGCTTTTTCCCCCCTCCGCTCTTCCTGGTCTTGCGGAATTGCGGGATTTTTTGCTGAATGATTTTTTTTTCAACACCTCCTGGACTCAGCGGAGTCGCCAGTGCTTTTCATTACCCCTTGTCAGGCTTTATTTTATTTTCGGTGGCAGAGGTCAGAAATGTACGTCCTAGGCTGCGTCACTTTCCAACGTTAATTTGGTCCGCATCTGTTGCCACGTTGCTTCCTTGTATCATCCTGTCTGGTGGTGATGGCCTGGCCACTTTGCGGAGTTGCGGGTTTCTCCCCATCCTCGGGGTCTGCGCGGGGTTGGAGCGGTGGCTTGGTGGCAGTCACCGACACACACAGGAGGTGCGTCGGTGTGAAGTCTGAGCAGGGGTACCCCTGCGGCATGGTTGCCCCTTTAGTGAAGGGCGAAACTTGCAGGATCTTAAACGCCTGCAAGATCCAGCTCATACTACTTTTAGAAATCTTTCCTGGTGCAGTGCACCCTGCGCAAAGACTGCTGGGGAGATGCAAGTGTGGGAAGATTTGGGGAGATTTTGACTTTCTCGCTGGCCCGAATAACCGAAATGATTTCTCTTGGCTGTCTGCCGGAATTGGTGCCTACTTTGCTAAGGATACTTCAGAACGAGTGCTGCGGAAAAAATCAAAAAAGCGGTTTCTTTTTAACCGCGATATTAGGATTTTACGGAAAATTGACTGCAATTGTCTAAAACCAAGTTGTCAGCTGTGAAGTCCTGGAACTTGGTCTAATTCAGTCGTGCAGTTAAGGAAAGAAAATTCTTTTGAGACTTCACGTTGCAATTTAAGATTACATCTGATGTGGCATAATTAAATTATATCTCCCTCAATGTTTAACTTTTTAATATATTTGTCTTTTAATTTTACTGTCATTATAATATGTACAAAGGATTTCATTAACAGCCACAGGTACATGTCACTTGGTGTATAATGAAGTATTTTTTTTTTTTTTTGCTTCAAGTCTATAAAGTTAGTTTTAGATTGTGCACCGTGTGTTAATTTCTCTGCACTTTAGTGATTGTCGGGGAACTCCGCGGGGTCCCTGACAGTGTCAGGGCAGAAGTTTTCTTCTACCTCCGAGGATGCCGGAGAACAGATGAAAGCTCACGAGTCCGGTGCAGTTCCAAAAATGGCTTTTAATAGTACAAAAGCTCTTCCACAGCAATCCAATATAATGAACAAACTTTATTTCTGGTCCGAACTTAGGGCCATACAAAAGAGCCTAAGTCTCCCACCAAAGAGAGAGGATCTCACCCGAGCTGAGTCCTACCCAGAAGATGGAGCAAAAGGCCAAAGAGCAAAAAGCCAAAAGCCGAAAGCTAAAAGGCCCAAAAGGTGAAAAGGTGAAGCGGTCCTCAAGTCAGCCCCTTATATACACCAAAAGTAATCCAACCGGGAGGGGAATGTCAACAAAAAACTCTAAACAGAGTGTAGTGCCACACCCTATTGCAGGTATAAACAAAGGTTTATACCTTATAATCCCGAGATTATCTCTTATGTAAAACACTGGAGAGAGGGGGCTGATATAAAGTAATACATCTTAACTTCATGAGCTTCATGTAATCTAGATGGTACCCACAAGGTCCTTCTTATTATTATCTGCACCAGGGTGATTCTGAGTATCTTGTTCTCGTGTACAGAAAGGGTCACACTCGCCTGTTTAGAGCAAACTAGTATGATCCTTCCTATAGTCTTCCTATAGTCTCAGCGTAGCCAGGGTGGTAGTCTCCTGGTAAGTTCTAACTGTCCCACGTTGGGTGCAGTGGGTATAAAGAGGAGCTGTGCCCAATCTAGAAAACATAGAAGTCTTAGTAGAGGTATAAGTCAGAAGTTATTCAATCAAGGTGACTTCTGTAACTGCCACACCCTCTAGCAGTGTTTACATAGAAGAGAGGTCTCATTAGAATGAACCTTGATTTAAGTAGATTAAGCTGGGAGTGAGCAAAACAGCAAAACTCCCAGAATAGCTAAACCTGTCCTCCAACAAGTGATGCTTTGGGAAAGAAGTTGATGTGTGTTATATAGGATATGACACATATCACTGTCTGTCTGTTTTCCCATTGTTCATCGATTTTGCTCGAGTGGGCACTAGTAACATCTCCATTAGTCCTGTCACAAGCAAGTGCAACCCAAGGGCATCTACTTGCTACAGGGACAGGAGGAACCCAAAAACCATTCTTCAGGTTATGGAGCTGAGGTTCATAATAGTTACTAGTCTTTGGCATAAAAAGTAAATAAAACACCGTAGCTTGCCAGGCTTTACCATGTAGGTGGTATAGTCTCAGTAGAAGGCTCTCAACATGAGCATTTACTGATGATACCTAAAGGGGGAAGATCAGGTTTTCTCTTGAATGGAGCTTTGAGGAACTATGGAGTCTGGATGTTGAGAATGACTAATTGCATGATATGTGGTTTGCTCTGGCTTCTTGCCAGGCTTACTGGTATCAGTTAAAACATGTCTATAACTGTTTACTGGTATCAGTTAAAACATGTCTATAACTGTTTACTATGTATAAATGTGAAAGAAATTGGGAAGAACCTTATGCAAAATTCAGTATCCTATAAAAAAAATAGTGCGGCGCCGCAAGCAGCTGCGCCGCCAAGGGACGCGGGTCTGGCGTGGGTGGGTCTCTCTCTTCCGGGGCAACTGGCATGGAGGCAGAGGAAAGGGCAGGGCCCAAAACTCCACTCCGAGTCCGGCCAGCATGGTCTCTCCCCCGCTCATGAGAGCAAACCCTTGGAGCAATGTTGGCTCCTGGCTCTGCACTCAGGAATTAGTCCTGGCGGTGCTCAGGGGACCACATGGAATGCTGGGGATTGAACCTGGGCCGGTGTAGGCTGGCTGTGTGCAAGGCAAACGCCCCTACCGACTGGGCTATGGCCCGGCCCCTGGTTCATTTTTTATTTTATTCCACGTTCTAACTTCCTAAATATGGAATATTGCCAGCTCAACTTGAAATCTTGAAAAGGTAACAAGATGTCACTTTACATTGGTGGTGGGAAATGGGCACTGTTGGAGGGATGGTGCTGGAACACTGTATGGCCGAAACCCAAACATGAACATTTTTGTAATTGTTTATCTCATGGTGGTATAATAAAAATATATTAATAAATAGATAGATAGATAGATAGATAGATGAATAAATTAAATAATAAAAAACCAAGATATCACTTTGGAGTGAGAGTTTTAAAATCTATGAGAGGGCATTTTTAAAACTTTAAAACAGTGTTTATTATGGGCGTTTTGGCTAAAATCAAATGTAAAACATTGTTTATATGCAAGTAAATGAAACTTGGGAAATATAATGGAATTATGATAGTCCAGCCTTCCCAGATTACATTTAAGGAAGTGAGTTCCTAAGAGGTTGGGTAAGTTACCCAAAGCTGATAGGACTAATGCTAGAACTATAATCCAGGTTCTGTTACTCCAGTCTGATGTACTTTCTCAAAGCTGTATAAATGAGATTTTGTTCTATTTATATATAGTTAGTTCTAATAACAATACCTATACTTAAAATGTTTTGTTACTGTTTTTGAATGGCTTTCTATACTTGAACATTCCTATGAAAAGTGTTAGTTTGAACTTTACCCTTGTTTTTTACTGATCTGACCCCAGAATGACACATATGTATCTTTATAATAGTAACTTTTGGCTTATTTTCCCCCAGAGAAATCCTTAGAGTATTAGAGGCTCTTATCACTGTTTTATTACAAAAAACCCTTTCATGCAATAGTATATTTTTTAAAAAGGAAATTGAGTCCTGTTACTATTTAGCTTTTTATGTATCTTTTGAGTAATTAAAATCTCATACAATATATAAAAGTACAGGGGCAGGAGCGGCAGCACGGCAGATAGGGCATTTGCCTTGCACGCGCCCGCCCGGGTTCGATCCCTGGCATCCCATATGGTCCCCCGAGCACTGCCAGGAGTAATTCTTGAGTGAAGAACCAGGAGTCACCCCTGAGCATTACCGGGTGTGACCCCAAAAAAAAAAAGTACAGTAGATATAAAGTGTTCAGAGAAATTAAGTGAACCCAATGATAGTCTCTCATTCAACTTAAGAAATGGAACTTTACCTGATGTTCAGGGTTTGAACATTATCAATTAAGCCGTCCTCCCCCAACCAATCAGAATTGCAATTTGTATTAAGCTTTCTAAAGTTAAGACAACTGTGTGTGTGTGTGTGTGTGTGTGTGTGTGTGTGTGTGTTTGGGGGGTGTGCAGTGCTCTGGTTTCCAGTGACTCTGCTCAGAGATCACTTCTGGCCATGCTCAGGGGTCCAACCCAGATCTGCCTTGTGCAAGGCAAGTAACTTAACCCTGAATTATTCTGGCTCACAACACTTTTCTATTTAGTTTTTATTTTTCCCACACATGTAGGTATTTTAAGTCAAATGTTAAATTTTTCCTATTTTATAAATAAAATTTAAAAATGGAATCATATATTCTGATTTGTTTTGCTTTCTTTTCTTTCTTTTTTGGCGGTGGGAAGGGGGCACCCAGTGGTGTTTAGGGCTCACTCCTAGCAATGCTCAGGACCCTTGAAGCATGTGAGGTGCCAGGGAGCTAACCAGCTTGGTGCAAGGCAAGCATCCTGTCCTCTGTATGAGCTCTGTATGAGCTCTCTTGGCTCCTGAAATTAATCTCATTGACATATGTAGATAGGTTTCCTTCTTTTATCTAATTTGTTTTTTAATTAATTAATTCATTTATTTTTAATCTGTTGCACAGACAGCTGCTGTGAATCTTTCTTGAAGTAAAAAAGTTTTTTGGAGGCCTTGAGGATGGGGAAGGAGGAAGCGAGAGAGTATACGTCTCGAGAGGGAGATGTGGGCGACTCAGCAGCACATGTGGCACCGTGACTCTTCTTGAACCTGCTCTTAGTGCACATGTGCAAAAGTTTATTTTCTGCTCTACACTCCAGTAAAATTACTGGAGTAAAATTACTGGAGTGTAGAGTAGGCTGCCTTAGCTTCACTGGTGAAGTCAGGTATTTTCCCCAGGTGGTGATATCAATTTACCCTATTGTTGGGAGTGTAGGAATTCTAATCTGTATTTGGTATAGCTTGAAGTTCCCCATTCCTCAGTTGGATGAATATAAAGCTTCAGGACTTTCTTCTTGTGGTCTTGAATTCCCTCTTTACTCTTAAAAGTGGAACAATTTTTCAAGCATTTGTACTCACGACTTACAGTTTTTTTTTCTTACTGACATCTGGGATCTTAGTTATGCCTTTTGTATTGAATATTCCATCATTTAGAATTGAATTATAAATGTGTGGTCCCAGGTAGATATTTATTTTTTATTTAAATTGTTTCAGCATCATTTAATAACCATGTTATATTTTTGCTGCTGAACTTTAGTGTCACCTAAAGTTTATATTATGTGATGTGTGTGTATGTATGTGTAGGTGTTCCTGGGCTCTTTGTTTTAATGGTTTGATTTCTGGGCATAGTCCTGGCCCACCATCCCAGCAGAGCCTACGCAACAAGCCAGACGACCCCCCCCACTCCATGAGGACCTCCATTTTCCACATCCGGACTTCTCTCTGTCAGACCGCCACCCAGCAGACCAGCCTATCAGCGCCCGGCTCATCGAGTTCCACCCTGCAGCAGTCTTTCTTAAATCCGGCTCCAGGTATGCCGGTCCAGAGACTCGCAGACATGGGGGCAGAGCTGCTACTGACTCTCCCTGTGACCAGCTGCTCACGAGGCGCCCGGGAGGGATGGTGGGTTCTAGTCCTGGCCCACCATCCCAGCAGAGCCTACGCAACAAGCCAGGCGACCCCCCCCACTCCATGAGGACCTCCATTTTCCACATCCGGACTTCTCTCTCGTCAGACCTCCACCCAGCAGACCAGCCTATCACAGCTGGCGGCGACGCAACCGGCCGGCGCAGTTCATCAATAAATGCTGAACTTAGAGATGCCTACAAGAGTATGCTACCTGCACGGCAGAGCCTGGCAAGCTACCCGTGTTGTATTTGATATATATGCCAAATACCAGTAACAATTATAGACTCATTCGGAATGGATTGAGGCTCTTTATGTTCCTGGAGCAAGCAGATGCCTTGGGCTCTACTAGCATGAGACAGGACATATGGAGATGTTACTGGGGCCCGTCGAGCAAATTGATGATGAACGGGAAGACAGACAGTGAATCCCATCTACCTTGCTGTAAGTAGTGCTTACAGCTGTAAGTAGTAAGTCTCGGCTCTTTGCTTCTCCATATAAAAGTTAGCTTGTCAAGTTCTGTGAAAAAGCTGTGTGAGATGTAATCACATTTGCATCGGATCTTTGGATTAATTAGGAAAAACAGCATGTTGTTGAAAAATTCTTCCTAGCATTTAACTTTTCTCCTGGTTTGGGGCCTTCACCTGCGTGTTCTCAAAGGCTCCTCTTAACTCAGTGTTTGGATTGCTTTCAGCAGTGCCAGAGGCCATTGAGGAGGTCTGGGGCTTGAATCTTGGGGTTTCCAGTGCAAACTTGTGCTGTAAATTTTTGCAGTGTATCTCTGGCCTCCTGTTTTCTTCTTTACATAAATTTTTCCATTTTGATTAGCTTTATTCATAGCTACATTATTGATTTTATGAATGTTTAAAAAAATTATACCTTGTCTCTTGCTCCTTTATAGAACTGATACGACTTTTTTTATGATAGTTTATAAGTTTAGTTTGGATTTTTTTATTTCTATGTAAATATAGTTTTTGTTTATTAATAACTCACATATTGCATTTCCCCTGCTTACAGTTTTCGACACCATTTTGAATAGAAATGATGTTTCAATAAAGATGAAGTTTTGCTGCGGAAATAAAAATATCTTAACCAAAAAAAGTCTTAGTTTTTATATGTCCAAAGACTTGTAATTCAGCGCATACAACTGTGTGGTAGTGCCACAAAACATCAGAAACCCAGATTCCTCTGCTTTTTAAATCTGGAGCCTCGGGTGTGAGGCCACAACCTGTGGTGCTCTGGGATTCCCTTTCTGTGATGTTTGAGGGGGAGTGTGTGTAGTGCTGGGGGATAAGCCCTAGCCTCCTGCATGCAAGTGTGCTTCGGCAGCTCCTTGAGATAGCTCCCTGGATTTCTTTTTCTTTTACTTTTTTTAAAATTGGCTTTTAATTCAATTTTAATTTCTAATTAAATTTTTTCTAACTTTTTTTTTTTTTTGGGTCACACCTGGCGATGCCTCGGGGGTTACTCCCTGGCTCTGCACTCAGGAATTACTCCTGGCGGTGCTCGGGGGAACCATATGGAATGCCGATCGAACCCAGGCCGGCCTGGGCCGGCCGCGTGCAAGACAAACGCCCTACCCGCTGGGCTATCGCTCCGGCCCCCAATTTTTTTAACTTTTATAAGACATCAAAATCTACATTGCTATTCATAGTTGAGTTTTAGGCATAGAAAGTTCTTAGTCCTGCTTTATTTATTTTATAATTTTTCCCCTTTTTTATTGAAACACCGTGATTTACAAAGTAAAAGGTTTTCATAGTACTGTTGATAGAATGATTTATACTTCAACACCACTCCCACCACCAGTGTGTTCCCACCACCAAAGACTCTAATTTCCCATCCAACCCAATCCCCATGCCTGCTCCAGCAGCTGGCACTAATTACATTGACCATTAAAGCACACACGGCAATGTTATTGATGAATCCATTTTCTTCCCTCTTGTTGGTTATGGGAGAATCTGGCCAAATTCTGTTCTTGAATTTACTTTCTGAGTTTCTAGAACATGGTTGGTTCCCACCAGTTTGATGTACCATGCACGACCACTTTGCGGGAGAGCAGGATGGCAGCTTTGCCTCGTTTGTCTGAGTCTCTGCATCATGGCTGACAGCCCAGAGGCAGTTCATGGGCGGGTTCACCAGGTCTCCCAGGCGGGACAGAGGTGGGGAGGGGGACCCCTGCTCCATCTACATGAAAACTTCGGTGAGTTTCGCCACCTAGAACCGCATACCTGGGCTTGAACTCGGCTGCTCTGTTGTGTGGGACTCTGGTGAGCTGGGCTTGAACTCAGCTTCTCTCTTGGGTGGGGTTCTGATGAGCTGGGGAGTCTGGAAGTTGAAAATGGCTGCAATTATGGTGAATGAGTTTCCTCTGGCTGCTTCGGAGGCCCTAACTGGGTCCCTCTTTAAAAATGGTACTTTTCTGGGGCCAGAGCGATAGCGCAGCCGTCAGGGCGTTTGCCCCTCGCACGTGGCTGGCCCCTGCCGACCTGGGTTTGATCCCCAGCATTCCATATGGTTCCCTGAGCACCGCCAGGAGTAATTTCTGAGTGTAGAGCCAGGAGAAACCCCTGAGCATTGCCGGGTGTGACCCAAAAGATAAATAAATTTATTTATTTATAAATAAATTTATTTATTTATAATAAATAAATAAATTTATTTATTTTTTATAAATAAATTTATTTATTTATAAATAAATTTAGGGGCCGGAGCAATAGCCCAGCGGGTAGGGGCGTTTGCCTTGCACTGTGCCAGCCTCTGCTGGCCTGGGTTCAATCCCGGCATCCCATATGGTCCCCCGAGCACCGCCAGGAGGTAATTCCTGAGTCCAGAACCAGGAGTAGCCCTGAGCAATGCCGGATGTGACCCAAAAAAGGCCAAAAAAAATAAATAAATTTAAAAATGGTACTTTTTTATTCAATTTTTATTTAAAAATATTTTTTAAATTAAAAAATTTTCAAGACACCATAATTTACTAAGTTCTTCAGTGGTGAGTTTTAGGCATACAATTTTTCTAGCAACAGTCCCACCACCAGTGGCAACATCTCTCCACAGGTGTCCTCAACTCCCTTCACGTTTCAGCCTGCCTCTTTGACAGACATGTTTTAAAATTTGGTGGTTGTGGTTATTTTTTCCTGCTATCATTGTTATTGGTTTTGTGCATTGGATATACAGCTATACCACTTCAGATTTTATTGAGATCATGGTTTTACTTGTAATAGGACAAACTGGATTCTGGACCACTAGTCATCAAGTTCCCTGTTCCATGAGGTAGAGAAAAAGGTTGGCAAAAAGGGTACACCTTCATAGAATTCAGTTGCTTGTATGCAGTCTTTCCAGGAAATCCTTCAGAACCTGTTATTTTATTTGTAAGTAAAAGAACTCCTCTTCTTAATTTAATTGAGGAACTGGGGGACAGACATCTCAGAGGCTAGAGAGCTTGCTTTTCTATCCCCAGCACTGCAAGGATTGACCCCTGAACAACTATCTGGGAATAGGATTAAGACCGCCCCTCCCCAAATAAAAACAAAAATGGAATTGAGTTGTAATAAAAATTTGATTAAAAAATTTGGGAGTTAGTTGAGGTGATTAAATGAATATATTTACTGGTGTTGGTATAACCATACTTATATTCCTAGAAGAAACACAACTTGATTATGTGATTTTTATTTTATATGTTCCTGGGTTTAATTTGCGATTGTGTGGGATTTTTTGTGTAGGTTTGTCTGGGATTTTTGCATGTCTATTCATGAATGAGATTGACCCATGCTTTTTCTTTTTTCTTTTTCCCCCCTTCCCTGCTTTTTTTTTCTTGTCTAGTCTCCCTGTTAGATTCTGCTGTTAGGGCTATACAAGTCTTATGCTATAAACTGTGAAAGTGGAAGCATCTGTCCATTGATGATTTGGTAAACTCATCCTTAAAACATTCTGGGTTTGATATATATATATATATATATATATATATATATATATGTGCTGTTGTATAAGATCCCTGGGCTTGGATGCTTGTTTCCACATACCTTTGGTGCCATCTTAGAGAGCTGACTGGGCAGGTCTCTACTGAAGGGAGGTTCAGACTGATTGCTGCCTGTGGGCTTCAGCATTTTTTGCCTTCATAACAGACCATGGGCTTCCATTAGAACAGAAATGTCACATGTGGGACACTTCTTCTTTAGGGGAGTTAGTGTTCATGAGGTCAATGAGGACTTTGTTCTGTGGTTTCACTAGTGAGTCTTACCTGACCTTTATACTTTATGGTCCATGTCTTTGTGTTGGGTTGACCTGAGCACTTTCACCTTTTCTCTTATACTTTTGGGCATGTCTCTGCAACAGAGCATATAGGTGTAGATTTGACTTTCCTCTCTTCTGTTTTTTACATTGATTGTGCTTACAGTTTTGAATTAATTTATACTAATATTGTGTTTCCTGTGTGTTCTGATGTTTGTTGTTTTATCCCTTTTTGCAATCTTATAAAAATGATTAATAATGAGAACTTATTTTTTTATCTAGTGTTCTACATTCGATTGGTATCTTGCAAAAGCCACACTATTTCCTCAGCTTTTTATTTTTATTTTCATGAGAAAAAGGAAGAGGAAGGGGGTGGGAACAGGGGGACCTCTAGAGTCTCCCAAATATATGAGACCAGTAGTATAAACATGGCTGAGGTAGCCAGGCTGATTAAATGAAAGATTCCAGGACTCTTGTTTTATCTCCCAGTGAAAGTGGCATGTGTATAATTGCCTAGCAAAGGGTGTTCAATGTCAATTGCCTTTTTCTGGCAGGGTTCTGCATATGCTGGGCTCTACCTAGATATTACCAGCCTTCTCTTCCCCTTTCTAGGAATGAAGCTCACTTAGAAAACTTAGGAACCAAAAAGTTCAGTGCAGTTTGTGTAATGTGATTGATTAGTTCAGTTACAGGACTTGACTGTTTGCCTCATCGTTCCTACTCCATTATGCAGGGATAGGCTGGGAGATTTCCTGTGTTGTTTCCCTGGAGCCAAGCTGGCTTATTCCACAAAGTCCAGCTGGAGGTTTTCAGGTTGCAACTCAGTACACAGTCCTTTGCTTTTGGTGATGATAATTGCGGGAAGAAGTGAACATACATGCTGATTGCTAGATCTGTCTGCGGAATATCAGCATCTTAGCTGTCTCAATATTTTGGTCATTCATAACTAGAACTTAGTTTCCTTCCTGAAGTTCTCCTTGATTTGTCTCAGACTCAGGAAATTTTCTCAGTGGTGAAGATGCCACGATGAGACCTTTTTCTCCTTGGATTAAATACTAGCTGAGCTCAGGGTGCTTTTCCAGTGTGGTGATTTGGGGCCCTAAACAGAGTCACTCATTGTAGTCTGGGGGGATATGCAAAGAAATAAAATAGAATTAAGGAAATGAACAAAGAGTCCATTCAAAAGAATACAAAAGAGTCAGGAGTTCTTCCTTCTTTCCTTGCTTCCTTCTGACCTCCACCCCCTTCTCCCTTACGCCTGCAAGATATGTGCTCTACTGCAAAACTACATCACTGACCCTACAGATTTTTTTGTCTTGCTTGTTTAAAGAGCACAATTACATTAAAATTACTGTATATGGATTAGTATTTGTGTGGAATTATTTTATAATTTTACTATTTTCATGTTTCAACTTTTCTGGGATTTTCTATTTATGAAAAATATGTTTTAGAAAGATTTTTGTGATAATCTGTGATATCAAATTATCAATTTACTTAAAAATCTGGTTTCGGCTTACTTGGAAGGTACAGATGTTTATCTAGTTCACAGAGATATTTTTACTATGTTTCTGTTACTGGCATCCTAAGCGAACAGCCACTTCTCTCAAAACTACTTTGATGACATGGTAACCTCTTGGTATCTGATTTTGATCCATAATGTCCAAAGGAGGGGGAGAAAAGAAGGAAAGGGCTTGCTGTAGAGAAAGGCCGAGGACTGGGGATGGGGTGAGCAGGAGGGTAAAGCGACACACGTTAGGAAATGTGCTTTACAGTGGAGAATGGTTGTTGGAACAATTTGTGACTGAAGCCCCATCATGAATAGCCTTCTAACTGTATGGTAAGGTGACTCAATCCAAATAAAACAAAATGAAAAACTTCTTTATTATACTATTTTTATCAGTTACTAGTTCATGAAAAATGAACTAGTTTAAGAAACTTCATTCACTCTCAATGGAACAAACAGCTCTGAATGCAGCAGTTATGTGTACTTAGGTCAAGAAGTCAACATGATGAACAACCTAAAACCTGAGCTGCACAGGAGGAAGAGAGCAGCATGGAATGCCTTCAAAAGCTTGAGAAGAAATAGCTAAAAAAGACAAAAGAACCTCCAGCTCTGGGCACATCTCTTCGACTCCACAGGTTCTCCACTAACATATGCCTCGAGACCTGGGCCCTACGAAAGCAGGATGAGAATGCTGTTGAGTCTCCCAAAGAAA
>JAJIBD010039212.1:0-15040 GCA_021461705.1 Cryptotis parvus | reverse complement strand
TTGACACATGACAGTCAAGTATTCCACGTAACCCCCAGGACTTAGTTACTTGTTTACAGGCTAGACTTTTGGGGCTCGGGGGTGCCCACACCTTGAGGTACTAGGGCTTGCTCTTGGCTCTGAGCTCAGGGTCACTCCTGAGGTGCTCAGGGGAACATATGGGTGCTGAGGATGGAACCCTGGTCAGCCACATGCACGGCAATAGCCCTACGTGCTGGACTGTTGCTCCAGCCGAAAGGCTAGCTTTTGTGCCTGTTGTGTTCAATGCCGTCTGTTCAACCATTTGAATCCTACCTGGCTTCTCACAGGCACCTGCAGCTCTTTCTAGAATTGTATTTTGCCCCATTGTTCTCCACTGTTAAAGTGCTTTCACTATCTGCGCTTCCTAATAAAGTTAAGTGTCTTCAGCACCAGGCGTGCCCAGCCCGGCCCCTGTACCTACCTTCTCCTTCATGATTCCCCAGCTATTGCACGTTCATTTTTTCCAGAAGAGCCTTCTAAAAGTACTTGTTGGTATTTTAATTGGGTGCACACTGAATTCAGATTCATTGGGAAGGTAAAAAAATTAGTGAACCTTTTTTTTTTTTAATGCTTTTTGGGTCACACCCAGCAATGCTCAGGGTTACTCCTGGCTCAACCATGTGGGATGCCGGGATCGAACCTGGGTGGGCTGCATGCAAGGCAAACTCCCCACCCACTGTGCTATCGCCTCCAGCCCCAGACGTGTTATTTTCTTTTTTTTTTTTTTGCCTTTTGGGTCACACCCAGCAATGCTCAGGGGCTACTCCTGGCTCTGCACTCAGGAATTACTCCTGCGGTGCTCGGGGACCATATGGGATGCCAGGGATCGAACCCAGACAGGCAGAGGCCTGCTGTGCACAAGACAAACGCCCTACCCGCTGGGCTATCGCTCCGGCCCCAGACGTGTTATTTTCAAACTAATCCTTGCCCTCATCATTCTTTCTATAATTGGTTCAGATTTTTTTTTAGAAGACAAAGAGCTTTTTTAAAAACAAAGTGGGGCCGAAGCAATAGACAGCAGGTAGGGCTTTTTTTTTGGGGGTGTCACACCCGGCTCAGGGCTTACTCCTGGCTCTTTGCTCAGGAATTACTCCTGGTGGTGTTTGGGGGACCATATGGGATACCCGGGATCGAACCTGGTCGGCCATGCCAGGCAAGAGCCCCAGCCTCCGACCCTGGGTTCCACCGCCTAGGTGGAAGGAGAAAGAAGCAGGGACAGGTTCTGGCAAGTTCTATGTGCCATGGACACTAGATTATGGGTCCTGGAGGTCAGCTAATGCCAGGGAGAAGGGGGCTTGGATGCCTGTGTTCTGACCTTGGGCAGCAAAGCCGAGACAGATCCAAAATGTCCCGAGGCCGTCAGAGTCTTACGCCTGCTTTTGTGACATCTGTCCTCTCTGCGGTCCAAATACTGAGTCCTAAATGCCCCCGCCCACTGCCTGTCGCCCCGCCCCCAGGCCACATTCCTGGCTAGGGTCTCCGGCACATCTTTGGTGCTTGCTGAGGGTGACCCTCCTCGGTGGCGGTGCTTGCACATGCCTGCCCAGAAATGACTGCAGCCCTGAGCATGGCAGACAGTGGGGCCGCCAAGATCCAGCTCGGCGCAGGTGAGCGTGTCCAGGGATCAAACCTGCAGCCTCACGCTGCAGCGCAGGCACTCTAACCACTGAGCCATCTCTCCTGGCCCCTGAGGCTGTCTTCTCCGAGATGTTCACCCCGCCACCAAGTCTTTCCTCTGTCCTGAGGAATGTTCCGGGATCCTTTCCCTGGCCCCGTGCTCTGGGCCAGTGGCTACTTCTGGGTGCTGATGACGTTCTCCCTGGGTGTCCAGTAAACCTTAACCTCTCTCCCAACTAGGCCAAGGCTGTGCTGTTTTTCTGCTCTGATTAGTCAGTGCCGGGCGCCTCTGGTGGGGTCTTGGCTTCCACGTCCTTCCTTAGGAAAGAGAACGGAAATCCCCACAGGCCCTGCTGGCCAACCCATCGGCCCGCCGCTGGGGTCATTGGAAACGCTCTCAGTCACCCCTTGACTTTAAGCGCGCGCCAAGCCCCGGAGATAACTCTGGTAAAAATATCACGGGGGATCGAAAAGGCATTCAAGTCGGCCGCGCACATTCCTGAACTGGTGGCTCAGAGCGGCAGAGACGGAGCGTCCGAGCAGCTGCTGTCAGAAGCGCTTAAGAGCAGTCGGTCGGCTGGGACCGAAGTTTCTTCTGGGTCCCCGCGCCCCTGGCAGTGGTTTCACTCGGCCCGGCCTCCCTTTGCTCATGCCTTAACTGTAAATCACTCGTGAGTCGTTAGCGGGCTTGCAGAGTCCCTGACACGCTGCTCCCAGTGCCTAGCACACACCGGGCAAGCGTCACCGCGGCGCCGGCCATGACGGTGGGGCTCTGCTTATGTGCTTCCTGCCGCTGCCATAACAGATTATCAGAAACTGGAAGGCTTAAAACAACAGACATGTCTTTTCTCCCCGCTCTGAGGCCAGATGTCCCAAATCAGCGTTTTGGCAGGATCGCGCTGCCTCAGAAGGCCCTGGGGAACCGTCTCCCCAAGCCTCTTGCAGCTCAGAGCTGTAGCCGCTGCGCGTGTCCTTTGTTTGTGACCACCTACCGCCAGCCTCCCGCCTCCTGGACCGATGGCCGGCTGCCTCTCCTCTGTGGGCCTGTCCATTGTGAGTCTCTGCGGTCACACCTTCAGGCTCACCTCGAGAATCCGTAGGGCCCAAGTATTGCTTCTGTAGATTAAAAGTGAGGGGCTGGAGAGAGAGGACCAGGGTGTTAAGCACTCGCCTTGCACGTGGCTGACCTTGGCTTGACCCGTGAACCCCATATAGTCCCTGAACACCGCTAGGAGTGATCCTTGAGCCAGAACCAGGAGTAAGCCCTGTCACCACTGGGTGTGGCTCACGACCCCTGCCCCCAAACAAACTTAGCGTGCTCAAAGGGCTGAGTGTGAGTGTGTGCTTGCAGGCAGGAAACTTATGGCCAACCCCTAGCGCCTTCTGGACTCTCCCAAGCACTGTGGGGTGAGGCTCCTAGACAAAGCAAAAGCAAATCCCTTAGGAATGGTGGTGGCGTCTGTTGGCCCCGCCCCAGGAGAGAAGAGCCCCCCACACACACACACTGGGAAGGCTAGGCCTGATGAAATCTGTGGTGAGCCCCCACAGATCGGGCACTGACCTTGAGTCCCGCCAGCCCCGAGGTGGCCGGCAAGCACATCTGACGCCTGTTTGGTCTTCTGGGCATGGGAGTTGATCCCCACCACCCGATGTCTCGGGAGCCAAGGACTCAGGCTGGACCGTGGTGTTGCTCTTTGCAGGAAGGAAAAGTCCGTCCTAGGCCTTACTCAGGTTTTACAAGTTTTTTGTCTTCCTCACAGAAAATAATTTCAGGAGTAGACGAGCAGTGAAATAAAACGGATTTTATTTGGAGGTTTGGAGGAAGGGAGGGAGGGAGGGAGAGAAATTGAGAGAGTAAAGCACTCAGGAGAGAATGGGGGTTTCCTAAAGGTGGAGAGATCCCCATCTGCTTGTGTGTGTGTGTGTGTGTGTGTGTGTGTGTGTGTGTGTGTGTTTTTTTTTTTGGGTCACACCCAGTGATGCTCAGGGGTTACTCCTGGCTCTGCAGTCAGGAATTACTCCCTGGTGATGCTCGGGGACCATATGGGATGCTGGGGACTGAACCCGATTGGTTGTGTGCAAGGCAAAAGCCCTCCCCACTGTACTATTGCTCCGCAACTCCCTTCCCCCAAATGCTTTTATGAGCAGATTTTTATCCTCTTGGTCTGGAATGTTTTGTGTCTTAGAGCTGGGCTGTTGAGGATTAATGGGATCAGGGCAGGTCGGAGAGGGTTGGTCCAGCCTCCTCAGGGTCTGCTGTTGGATTTCTGTATCCACAAGGTGGGTCTGAACTGGCCTAGGGCTAGTTGGTTTATTCCTAGAAAGCTCATTACCGGGGCCTTCCCTGCCTGCCTGCCTGCCTGCCTAAGTCAGTGGGGATGGAACAGATCAGCCTTTGTGGAAAATGACAAGTAGGTTCCCCAAGACAGCGCCAGGGACAGTGAGGAGGCAGCTCCATGCCCAGAGCGGTCTTTGCCTGCTTGAGGTCTGGGTTGCAGCCCAGCACCAGGATGGCAGGATCCCAGCACTGCTGGGTGTGGTCCCTTCGAAACCAAAAAAGGGGGCAGTACCATTAGATAGAGCAGTCCCATGAGGGGCATGGACGTGGGGGGGAGGTGGAAACGTGAGGTCCCAAACCCCACAGCCTTCGGGACAGAGCAGCACTCACAGGAGCCAAAGCATGAGCTCCATGGCCGACAGAGGCAGTTACGGCGACAGCCCCTGGTTGGGCACTCAGTGGAGGCCCCACTGCCCTTAACACCGATGAGACCCTGCCCTTGCTGCTAAATGTATGGAACTGGAGGTCATTGTGCTGAGGGAAATCATCAGCAGTGAATGACAGTTACCAGGTGCCTGCCCTCCTGTGTTTATCATGAAAAATAAACTGGCACTAAAACAACAATAGCAAAATAACCTCATTCCTGGTCTTGTGAGAACTCTGGAGAACACTGAGGGCCTGGAGGTGAACGGGAGTGTAGAAGAGTCTGACGGGCTGGAGGTAGTGATGGGTGGGGCGAGATGCGGGGTTAGACACTTGCCTTGGGGTAACTGGGCCTTGTTCTAACCCTGGCACCAACTGGTAGTGATCCCTGAGCACAGTTGGGGGTAACTCCCTCCGCCACAAATAAAAGAAAAACAATTGTCCTTTGTGGCACCAGGAGCAGGAATATGAAGGCAGGTGTGGTGACTCACACACAAGAGGCTGCCGCAGCGTGAACCGCTGGATGACCTTGCACATCAGTAGAAACTATTAAATGTGGGATGCTGGACAGGTAGTGCAGGGCTAAGGCGCTTGCCTTGCATACGGTCAACACCTATTGCGTCCCTGGCACATCTTGTTCCCTTGAGCACTAGAGGGTGTGCTTTTGTTCCCTTGAGCACTAGAGGGTGTGCATTCCTGAGGGTGGAGCCGGAGTGGGATCTCCCCCTCCCCAACAAAAGAGCAAGACAAAGGAAATAAAAGAAATCCTTAATCACATCCACAAAGGACCTTTTGTTCTCCAAATCAGGAGAGTCCCATGAGGTTGGTGACCCTCTTGGGCCCCCACAGCCCAGTAGTTATTGCTAGGACAGAGTAACAATGAGTGTCACTGGGCCTTAGGCACGTGAGGGTGTGGCCAGCAGGACGCTGGCTTGGTGCTCCCCACCCTCCTGGCATAGCTGCCCTAGTCCCAGGCCCTGCTGGCTCGTGCAGCTGTCCCTGGGGGAGCATCTAGGTCTCCGTAGGTGATGCTCCTGAGAGGTGCTGCAGTGTGTGTGTGTGTGTGTGTGTGTGTGTGTGTGTGTGTTGGGGGCAGCACCCATGCATGCCACCATGAAAGATGGCCCGCACGGCTCCATCCTTGTGTTCCGTGAGGCCGAGATTCAGCACTTGGTTTGTTTTTCCATGTTAGCTTGGGACTCGGGCAGCTCAGGGATTTGGCAGGGGCCTCGTGTGTGAAGTGAAATCGTGACGGGGGCCTGCTGTGCGATTAATGGATCAGTGTATGGGCAGGGGGCGTGGGGGTGGAATCTGAGGCTCAGGGCTGGCTCTCTCCTGCCAGCTGCCCCGCCAGAGCAAAGACGGCTCCAGGGTGTCTCTGGGCTTTCCTGCCCGCTTACACCGGCTTGTAGGCGCGGGTCACCCTCCACAGTCTCATTGCTACAGAAGTGCTGCATCCAATCTCATTTATTGCTGCATTTAGCAAAGATTTTGGGGCCACTCCTGGCGGTGCTCAGGTCTGTTTCTGGCTTCTGGCTGGGCCACCCGGGGGCGTGGCACAGTTGGTAGGAACAGGGAAGAACCTTCGTGAAGTGCCTGGCTTGCCCTCACCTTGGGCTTCGCTACCTTGGGGTTACCAGGCCACCAGCTCCGTGCACACCGCTGTGGGGACACAGTGCCCAGTTCACAGACGCTGCCTCTGACATGGCCGAGGCTGCCCCTCAGCACACCCGGTCCCTTTGACCGCTTTTTTTTTTTTTTTTGCTTTTGGGTCACACCGCGGTGCTCAGGGGTTCCTCCTGGCTCTGCACTCAGGAATTACTCCTGGTGGTGCCTCGGGGACCATATGGGATGCCGGATTCGAACCCGGTAGCACAGGCCGGCCGCTGGCAAGGCAAACGCCCTACCCGCTGGGCTATCGCTCCGCCCCAACCTTTTTTGTTTTTTGTCTTTTTGGGGGGTCCCAACCTGTGGTGCTCAAGGGTTACTCCTGGCTCTGCACTCAGGAATTACCCCTGGCAGTGCCGGAGGGACCATATGGGATGCCGGGGATCGAACCGCTCAGCTACATGCAAGGCAAACGCCCTACCCATTATCCTATCACTCCTGTCCCCTCTATTTGTCCTATGGCCGGAGCCTCAGGCACCCAGCGAAAGGGTGGACTAGTGGCCGCCTGTGTCTGTCGCAGAGCCACTGAAAGGACACCCAGTTCCCACCTCCCCGTCCCCTCTGCCTCCACGGCCTCCTCCGGGGAGTCTCGGAAAGCCCCCACCTGCCCCGCCTCCTGGGAACTTGGTGTCGCATGTTTACCGCTGGGGACAGGGCCCTGGCGCGCCTCCCACGTGGGAATCCAGCAGCTAACGAGCAGCTGCTTCTCCAGTAAGCAGGAGATGTGCAGGAGGAGCGTTTCAGCTCGTGAGTTAATTAGCAAGCTGGGAGCCCAGATGAGTAGAGCGTCCTGTTCTCGCCGGGAGCCCGAAATAGCTGATCTGGGGGCTCCCTCCCCTCCCGCCACGCCCCCCGGAGTGAAGAGGCGGCACTTCCTTCCAGGCCTGGTGATTAGTGTGCATGGAACTCGCTTCCCGTGCTTCCTCACACACTCCAGCTGCACGATGGGGGACGACCGGGACGACGGGGCCGCGTCGGTTCTCAGTGTGGGGCTGCTCGCCCGGTTCCCCTCCCCCGCCCTCAGCTCCCACGCGTGTCATACCCTCTTCCAGGAGCTGGGTGGCAACAGATCTCAGAGGCAGAGGAGACTCAGGTGCCCTGTTCTGTCAGTAGCCCTCTGTTACTCCCTGTGGGGTCCCCTCAGCTCTGGGCTGGGACATCTCCAGGAAGCATGTGGTGGTGGGATGGCCCCAGCTCCTGCATGCAGAATCCTCTTGACCCCTCTCTCCTGCTCGCCCGCTTTCATTTCTCTGAGCTCAGCCAGTTGAGCTCACTAGGCCTGGCCCTTAATTCGAACCTTCAAGCTGCCTTGAGACAATCATTGTTCCGGCACAGACAGGAAAATGAGGCCTTAGACTAGCTCAGTGGTGGCTGGTAAGTGGGAAATAGATTTCAAGCCAAGTTTGTCTAATGGCAGCGTCTAAGGCCGCTGCCAAGGGAGGGCTCCTGGCGCTCAGAATCTTAAACATCCCCTACTCCTGCCCTTCCCACACACGCACCTTCTTAGATGCTTGAACTAAGCCTACACTGCCCAGGGGCTACCCCCAGTTTGCTGTTTGGGGGCACCTTACTGTGGGACTTGGAGGACCAAACCTGGGGCCTCCGACATGCCAAGCAAACGCTCGAGCCTGTCGGGCCTTCTTCTGCCCACTTCACTTATTTTGGTTTTGTTTTTACCACCCCCTTTTTTATTGTCTTTTTAGGTCATGCTCAGCAATGCTCAGGGGTTACTCCTGGCTCTGCACTCAGGAATTATTACCTGGCGGTGCTTGGGGGAACCTTATGGGATGCCGGGATCGCCTCCCGGTCAGCAGTGCAAGGCCAACACTACCCGCTATACTATTACTCTGGCCCCTTTATCCCCCATTTTTATTGCGATTCTGTGACATACATTAGAACAATGCCATTAATGATAGTTTCATGCATGCATTGATTGTTCCAACACCACCGCACTTTATTTTTGTGTGTGTGAACTTTTATTTGAACCCCATAATTTACAAGTTGTTCACAGTGCAGTTGTTTCAGGCATTCAGTGTTCCAACATCAGTCCCACCACCAGTGTGATCTTCCCTCCACCAATATCCTCAGTTTCCCACCCATTCCCCAAGCCTACTCCCTTAGCAGGCACACAGTAATTTACTTTGTATTGCTTATGCAATCTGTGTCTCTTAATGGGGCTAGTTAGGTCATGGCCTGAGGATTCACTGAGCTGTTAGGTGTGAGGTGAGCCTTCTGTCTTGTTGTTTCACCATTAGCCTAGTGGACCTCTACTTAACTTTTTTTTTTTCTTTTTTGGGTCACACCTGGCAATGCTCAGGGTTACTTCTGGCTCTGCACTCAGGGAATCACTCCTGGCGGTGCTCAGGGGACCATATGGGATGCCGGAATCGAACCCGGCCAACACAGGCCGGCCGCTGCAAGGGCAAACGCCCCTACCCGCTGGGCTATTGCCCGGCCCCTACTTAACTTTCCATCTAATTTCTGTGCTTCTACTGGGCTGTCAGCTCTGTGAGGTTTGAGCGGTCGTGTGGCCACATTTGTGGCGTGTGTTGAGGAGCCCACCTACAAGATGGTCAGACTTCCTTGTCAAGACCCTGAAGGAACGGTTTGAGGCTCTTCATATTCTGAATCAACCAGATGCCATTGGGCTACATTGGCACGTGATAGGGTCCAATGGAAATGTTACTGGCGCCCGCTCGAAGCAAATTGATGAATAACGGGATTCAAGTGATCAAGTGAAGTGAAGTGTTGAGGAGCCCTGAGCTGGGATGATTAGCTGCCGGAGTCTGTCAGTTGTGAAGCTTGGTTGTTCCTCTGGCTGTGGTGGGAGCTTGATGTGAGTGATTGGAGGGTGGGGACTCATCTGCCCCTATCCTGGGATGCTCCATAGATCCATGTCCTGTGGCAGCCAGCCTACTGCAATAATTCAGGTGCTAGTGTCTCTCTGAGAGCCATGAAACCCACCTCACTTTAACGGTGCCTGTGCTCCTTAGCCGTGCTGCCGTTATTGAATTCTGTAGACCAGGTTGCCTAAGTGATATCCGTTGCTCACAGTTCTTGGGGCAGTGGGGCCTGGATCAGGTTCCAGTAGATTGAGGGGCTGGTTGGCATCTTTCTGGTCTCCAAGGGGCCATGTGCTTGGAGTGTGGTGTCCCAGCCCTTTCCTCTCTCACATTGTGTTCCTCCCCATCAGGACCCATTTACCCTCATGTCTGGGGATGGGGCTTGGGGTTCAGCACAGGAATCTTTTTTTTTTTTTTTTGCTTTTGGGTCATACCCGGCAATGCTCAGGACCCACTCCTGGCGGTGCTCGGGGACTATATGGGATGCCGGGATCGAACCCAGGCCGGCATGAGCCGGCCACGTGCAAGGCAACGCCCTACCCGCTGGGCTATCGCCTCCGGCCCCAGCAGCACAGGAATCTTGAGGGGTATCCTTCAAAGTGGCCTTCCCTTTGGCAGCCAAATCTAGAGACAGAAGCTCGCCATCTGCTTCTTGTATTGCCTTGTGCATCCCTTCCTCCCCTCTCCTCCTCTCCGCCTCCTCTCCCCTCCCTTACCCCCTCTACCCCCCTTCCTTTCCTCTGTGGTTACTCGTGGCTGTGCTTGGGGACCGTAAGTAGTGCCAGGGATCGAACCTGGTTGGCTGCATGAAAGGTGAGTGCCCGACCTGCTCTCCTATCTCTTCAGCTCCGACAGCTGGCATTTCTGCTCTTCACTCTCATTTTTGAGAGAGGGCAAAGATGGGGAGTCACTGCCGTCAGGCAAGCCGAAGGGTCTTGATCCCCTGAGACCATCTTCACCAGGGATCTCGGCCCGATGCTCCTGAGCTGCTGTGGAGACGCCACTCAGAGCCCAGGGCTAGGCATGGAGGGAGCATGCGCCCCTGTGTTTACTGCGAGGTCGTGGCTGTTGCTGCCCTGCTTTGAAACCAGAGCCATGTGTTTTCAATCGAATCGCAAGTTTCATGCCTGGTTAAAAATACCGACATGGATGCCTGCTGCAGGAATGAGGCAGACGGTCACAGATCAGCACTGAATTCCTTTGCAGATGACCAGGGCAGCGTGTGCCTACACGTTGTCTTGATTCCTCTCAAACGTGCCCTCCCTGCTACCTTTTGAGGGAGTCTGTGGCTGCTCACTGGGCTCCATTCTCTGTGGACAGGAAGGTCAGGACAGTCGTTGCCAGAGAAGCTTTTTGCCTTCCTTGGGAAGAGTGTGCAGTGGTTGTTGGGAGAAAGGCTGAATTGCCAGAGCTTGAAATGCAGCGTCTTAAATACTTCTGAGAACTAGCACCGGATGAAGCTAGGATAGTCCCTTGTTCCTGTCCCTAAGACCATGCCCAGAACTGTTTCCGACCTTTCCTTATCCCAGTGGCCGTGCTTTTCTGATAAAACAAATATCAGTATAAAGATGCGGGCCTGGCCCTAGTCTCTTATTTGGCCAACCTAGGTTCGATCCCCGGCACGCATATGGTCCCTTGTGCCTGCCAGGAGTGATCCCTGAGAACAGTCAGGTGTGCCTTCCACCCACCCCCTTTCCTGGGGGAGGGGGTCAGTCATTTCATCATCCATAGATAGCATTTGTTTCTAATATATCACTGAAAAGTCTTTTTCCCCTGTGTGTTTCTTGATAGGTAAAGAAGGCAGTATTTACAAAATTGGGTTTGCCCTCCCACCTCCCCTAAACCGTTCCCCCCACCTCATGGACACATTGTGTGTTTCTTCCCATTTCATTAACGAGCCTTAAACCGCGTTCTTGAAATGAATGCGCAGACTCAGGCCGGTGAGGTGTGCCACAGTGGATTTAACCAGCGCCTTGTTCTCAAATATTTTGACGCAGGCTTTTCCTATTATAGAATACACTGTCATATTCTTGTCCTTTACCCTGAAGTACGTGAAATGTCTCCTTTGTTTGAAGTATCATTACTTCTTTCCTCTCGTGCTAATGATGAATGTGTTCTAGCAGTGTAAGTCAAATTACCTTCTAAATGCAGAACTCCTTCACCCCAATTAAGGAGGATCTGGATTGTTGGATTGTTGTTTAAAGGGGCCAGATTTTAAAAAATAAGAACAAATGAGAAAAGGAACAATGTATATACATGTCATCTGTAAACTCAGTGTATTATGTGTGTTAAGAATATACATGAATAGGGGGCCGGAGCAATAGTCCAGTGGTTAAGGCATTTGCTTTGCATGTGGTTTAACCTAAGTTCGATCCCCCGGCATCCCTTATGGTCCCCCTGGAGCACCGTCAGGAGTATTTCCTGAGTGTAGAGCCAGGAGTAATCCCTGAGTGCTGCCAGGTGACCCAAAAAGCAAACACACACACACACACACAGACACACACACACAGACACGCAAATGTAGCCGTCCCAGCACTTTCTTTTTTTTTTTCTTTTTGCTTTTTGGGTCACACCCTGCAATGCTCAGGGTTTTTCCTGGCTCTGCACTCAGGAATTACTCCTGGAGGTGCCGGGGACTCATATGGAATGCCGGGATCGAACCCGGCCGGCATGAGCCGGCCCGCGTGCAAGGCAAATGCCCTACTACGCTGGGCTGTCGCTCCGCCCCATGTCCCAGCACTTTTTTTGCCCTCCCCTTGGCTCATAGCTTGATTCCTTTCTCCCAATGTGACCTATTTGGGGCTGGGGTCTTGAAGAGATCATTAAGATTAGATGAAGTTGGCAGCAGAGGATAGTACAGTGGGTAGGATGTTTGCTTCGCATGTGGCCAACCTCGGTTCAATCCCAACACGCCATAGGGTTCCCTGAGTCCACCAGGAGTGATCCCTGAGTGTAGAGGCTGGAGTAAGCCCTGTGACCACCGATAGTGGCCCCCCCAAGCAAAGCCCATAGGACTAGGGAGGTTACTCAGGTCGCCTCAATGTAAGGGGGCGGTTGTCCCCAGAACACAAGGGACGAGCCCCCAGAGTGAGCCCCGCAGTGAAGGCCCTACAGGGACCCCGAGGGGAAGACTCTGCCCTGACCTGGTGCCTCCAGAACTATGAGAAGTGAGTCTGGGGCGTAAGCTCCAGTCTGGGTTTTGTTATGGCTGCCCGAGCAGCCTGGAATACTCTGGATGGAAAAAAGACTCAAAGCGCAAAGCCCATGGGGCTGTTGGCTGGTAGAGAATGGAAGTAAGGTCCACTGCTTCCCATGGTCCTCCCCCCCTCCAGTCCTCATGCCGAGCACTGTCCTGAACCAGGTTCCGATGGTCAGCATTGATCAAGCAGGTGAGCTTTTGTGATGTTTGTCTTTTTGTTTGGGGCTGCTCAGTTTAGTGCTCGGGGTCATTCCCAGTGGTTCTGGGAACCGAACCCGCCTCCCGCATACAAAGCATGCTGCAACCTCTCACAGTGGCTCTGACCATTGGAACTGACCTAACTTCGAAGGCTCTGACCACTGGAACGACCTAGTTCAGTCTCTTCAATCTTGGTCTGGCTTTCAAATGGCTCTTTGCAACCTCTTTATTATCTAAGTTCTTGGCCCTCCGTGGCTCTCCTTGTCCCACACCGATCACAGATAACTCACCCACAATTATACATTAAAATTGTACATCTGGGTAGATATGGGGGGGGGGGGGGAGTAAAGATCACTGTAGGCCCTCATAGGGCCCCTTGATCCCAACTCTGAGTCCTGGGAAACGCTTTCAGAGGGAGACCCATGGGGTGGGGACCCTGGGCCGGGTTTTTTCTTAGCTGTGTTCTGGGCTCGGATGATGGGCTGGGTGGGCTGGATGATGGCTGGGTTCTGGGCTTGGATGATGGGCTGTGTTCTGGGGCTTCTTTCTCAACTAGCTTCAGTGGACCCTAAAGCTATCATTCAGACAAAATTGATGCTTTTGTTTGGTGTTTTCTTTGTTTTGTTTTTGGCACGGGCGTGGAACCCAGGACCTCACACACTCTGCCACTGAACTGCAGCACCAGCCTAGTGCTTCTGTTTTGTTGGAATGGAAAAAACTGGCTCAGAAAATCATTCTCTTGGTTTTGTGGCCATGCCCGGCTGTGCTCAGGGCTGACTCCCGGCCCTGTGCTTGGGAATCACTCCTAGCGGGCTTATGGACCATATGGGATGTGCTGACAATTAAACCCAGATTGGCTACATGCAAGGCAAGTGCCTGCTTCGTGATACCTCTCCGGCCCCTGCAATTGTGAATGAGAAGTTGAGCCACTTTCAGTATGTGCACTGATAATGCAGAGGCATGAGTAATTCCTCCTAGAATGGATTGTGCGACCCCTGTGGGTTCAAAGTACTCCGGCCAAGGTCACTTGGGGATTCCCTTGAGGCTCAGGTCATTGGTCAGACTTTGAGGAAAGCCCTTAGCTTGGGTCTCTTTCTACCTTATGGTCCCCCTTTTGGGTTATGATGGCTTTGGCTCTTTTCATCCATTATTATTATTAATCACTATTAATATTTTAATGATGCTATTAATAGAGTAGGAAGTCCAGGTTGTTTTCCAGGTAACTATAGGAATAACCCGATGGGTTAGGTTCCATCTTCTCAAATCATGCATTTTGGGCAAAATTATGAGGCTTAGAAAAATTTGGCTCTGCGGTTTTTTGAAGTGAGTGTTTAGCTAGTATACAAATAAATTAAGAACTGCTTCTTTGGGTTGGGGGACATGCCTGGCATGGGACTCGTCTGATCTCAACCCCAGTACCTCATGGACCCCAGCACTGGGCTGCACCCTGGACACGGGTTGTGACTGGGAGGCTGCTGGGTGTCCTATAATCCTGGCATTGCAGGATTTGTGTCCTCCTTAACATAGCTGCTGATGATTTAAATTTTGTATAAAGTTGTTCACAATACAGTTGTTTCTGATACTTAATATTCCAACACCAGTCACACCACCAGTGTGCCCTTACCACCGCCAAAGACCCTAGTTCCTCACCTCCCCCAAGCCTGCTCTCAGCAGGCATTGATTAATCTACTTTATATTGCTTATTACAACATATATCTCCTAATGGCGTGCTAAAGTCATGATCTTTTTTACTGAGCTGTTACGTGTAATGGGCCAAATCTCTATTATTGCTCCTCACTTACTGAATTTATTGAACTTAGTAGACTTCTTGCTCAATTTTTTTTTTTTTGACTTTTGTGGGTCACACCCGGAGATGCTCAGGGTTAACTCCTGACTCTGCACTCGGAATTGCTCCTGGTGGTGCTCGGAGGACCACAGGGATGCCGGGACAAACGCCAGCCACATGAACCGTTATATCTCAGATCTCCAGCAACTTGTGGCCAGGGGGCAGACTTGCGCTCGGAGCCAGCCCGCGGCTTTTCTGGGTGGATCATAACCAACAGACCAAGTAAGGCCTGTCTGCAGCTCTCGGAGGCCCCGCCTCAGGCTCAGGTGAGGATGGTTCCTCCGCCTAGCAAGGAGTCCTGGGGACTGGTGGGGAGACAGTCCGGCAGCACTGACCTGTCATAGATGGGGCCCTAAGCTCCAGCGCACTCGCTTGGTTGCCTTGTGCAGCTGTGGCCCAGGCAGTACAGGAAGCCATGCCTCCCCGCAAACAAAAGGAACAGCCACGAGCCAACATAAACCTCGCATCTCTGTCAGCGGCGGACTCGGGGTTTCTCAGAGCTGTCATGCATGTTGACTTCGCTTTTGCATGGCCAGTGAGTCCTCGACAAGATCGGCTGTGCCAGAAGAAAGCCTGCGCTTTGCTCCAGCACCCAGACTGTTGACTTGTCCTGGGTGCCTAAGCCCAGGGACTTGTAGAGCTGTGTCTGAAGGGTTGAGCCCAGGACGCAGACAGACAGACAGACAGATAGACATTGAGACCACATAATACACATATCACACACACACACAATGAGCACTGTCCTGCTGAGCCTTCTCCCCATCGCTCATTCCCAAGTGAGTGAGTCAGACTGCCCATGACCTGCCTAGCTGCCCCTGGTCCGGGCTGACTCCTACTGCAGTCTTCCCCCCTGCTTCTTGGTTCTGTATTCTGTGGCTAAATTTGACCAAAGCAGACTGAGCATTTTTCTGCTCGTGTGGCATGAACTGGGACCCCTCCCCCACCAA
>JAJIBD010039210.1:0-12490 GCA_021461705.1 Cryptotis parvus | reverse complement strand
TATTATAAATATATTAATAGCTACCCAACAGGCCTCTTTAAAAATCAAATACAGAGAAAACAAAAGGTGTGATATTACTTTATTATGGGCGTTGGTTTTGGTGTGAAGGTGATATCACTTGACTTGACAAAAAGGAAAAGAAACAATGGGATTATATATTACTGGAAAAGTATCTTCACTATGAATAAAGTCAGTCTACTGAATAAGATCAAATATTTGCATACCTTGTTTCTGACAAGTACATTAGCCAAAATTCAAAAAATATTCACAAAAATTCAAACAAAAACAACAAGCCAAAAACCTTACCCAAAAAAAATGGAAGAGTTCAGCAGACATTAAGAGGGCAAACAGGACATCTTGGTATACACATATAAATGAAAAATAAAAGTTCCTCATCATTGATTATCAAAACAATGTGATACCACCTCACATGAATTAAAAATACAATATATAAAAAAAAGACCAGAAAACCAAAAGTACTGTGGTGGAATTGAGAAAAGGGAATGAGGAATTCATAGTCTGGTGGCCACTTAAAACTAGTTCAAATCTCTACAGAAAAATTGCACAGAGCCTTCTCAAAAAAATATTAATAACAAAAAATACTTATATATGATCCAACCATTCCACTCCTCTAGGTATGTATTTCAAGAACACAAAATCGCACATTCAAAATGATATATACACATCTATGTTCAGGGCAGTGTTATTTATAATATTCAGGGCCTGGAAACTCTCCCAAGTATCCAAAAAAAAAAAAACAGAAGAATAAATAAAGTTGTTGTGCCAGGATAAATATTTGTTGCTCAACAAGCCTATGTTCTCCTTGAACGCATATTCTGGCTTCTCTCTTTCTTTGCTTGCCTATTTTTGCACCTCTGGGAAGCCAATGTTTACTTTTTCAAAATGGACTAAATATATATCACAATGTAGACCTTAGAAGATCATAAGGTGGGCTATCAAACAAAAAAGAGGAAAAAATCCTCACGACATTGAAGCTAAAGGTATCTTCAAAGAGGAAACACCACTAACAAAGTAACAGGAAGCAAAGAGAAACGTAGGGGGACTACATGAAATTAAAAGCTTTGGACCTCAAAAGAAATGGTGACCAAGAAACAAAAGACAGACCACAGAATGGGAAAGAATATTCACCCAATACACATCAGATAAGGGGTTAATATCCAGGGTATATCAGGCACTGGTAGATCTTTACAAAAAATAAAATAAGCCAACTCCTATCAAAAATGGGGAAGAAGAAATGAACAGAAACCTCGACAAGGGAAGAAATTCGAATGGACAAAAGGCATATGAAAAAAATTCTACCATCATCACTAACCATCAGGAGATTCAAATAAGAACAACAATGAGATAATCATCTCACACCACAGAGACTGGCATATATCCAAAAGAGCAAGAACAACAAATGCTGGCATGGATGCAGGGAGAAAGGGACTCTCATCCATTGTTGTGGAATGTCGATTGGTACAGCCTTTTGGAAAACAATATGAACATTCCTCAAGTAACTAGAAATTGTGCTCCCATTTGACCCAGCCATACCACTCCTGGAAATATACCCTGGGAGGCCAAAAACACACAGCAGAAACATCATCTGCACTTTTATTTCATAGCAGCACTATTTACAACAGCGGGAATCTGGAAGCAGCATGAGTGCCAGAGAACAGATGACTGATAAAGAAACTGTGGTATATATACATAATGGAATACTATGCAGTTGTTAGGGAAAAAATGAAATTATGAACTTTGCCTATAAATCAATGGACATGAAGAGTATCACGTTGAGTGAAATTAGCCAGAGGAAAAGGACAGATATAGCACAGCTGCATTCACTTTTCAGGGATATAAAAAAATAGCATGATACTAATATCCAAGACCAGGCAAGACATGGATCTGGAGGTCTTGTCAGTGGGTTGAATCTACCTCAAGTGTGTGGAAGTCAGAGATTAGGAAGGACAGACAAAGGACCACTGTGCTAATAACCATCGGAGTCAAAAAAATGGCAGCTGAGAACTGAGCATTGACTATACTCAAAGGGATTTACAATAATCACTAACTGTATGATTTGCAAGCCACAATGATGTAAGAGGTGGGGGAAAGCAGAGAGAGGGAGAGATAAAGAGATGGAGAGAGAGAAAAAAAGAAGCAAAGTGCCTGCCATGGAGGTAGACTGGGGTGGGTGGAGGAAATCTGGGACCATTGGTGGTGGGAATTGTGCACTGGTGGTAGGGGGTAGGTGGCGAAGCACTGTATGACTGAAATCTAATCATGAACAGTTTTGTAATTGTTTATCTCACAGTGTTATAATAAAATTAATTAATTGATTAATAAAAATACATGTCTGTAATTAAAAACTTTAATACCCAAGGAGAGAGAAAAAAAAAGGACCAGGAAGAAAGGTCCATAGTTGAAAGCTTGCCACAAGTGGCAGGGGTGGATGACTTGAGGCATTAGGACAGGGGAAGAGATCACTATGACAGTTATAGTTGAAAAATGATCACTCTGGACAAGAACCGAGTGCTGAAAGAAGATGTAAAAGGGTAACCCTGATAAAACTTAAAAACCTTTGCAATATCAGTATTGCCAGAGAGAGAGAAGAATCTGCCAGAGAGATGTGAGGGAAATTGGGGCACTGGTGGTGGGAAATGCTCACTGGTGAAGGAATGAGTAATTGGAAAGTTGTATGTTTGAAACCCAATCATCAGTGTTTGTAACTATGCTCATTTCATGATGATTTCAATTGAAAAAAAATTAAAGTTAAAAAAAAATACCAATTTCACTCTCAGTCATATACTTCTCCCCTTTCTCTCCTCTCCTATATTTCTAAATAAATTAATAAAAAGTAAAAGCTTCACCTAACAAAAAACAAGCTCTGATATATACATATACAATTCGATTATTCATTGATTGTTTAAAAAATGAAATCTTGCCTTTTGCTGCAGATGGATAGAATGGGACTATGCTAAGCAATTTGGGGGCTATTGTTGCTAAGCAAAATATGTGAAGGAGAATGAGTACTGGGGAAATCTGACTCATTTTTAGTACAGGGGAAAAAAACAAGAGGCTAAATTATATCAGTGGAAACAAACCTTTGGGTTCTTGTTACTAAGAATGGAGTTGGAGAATCCCAAAATGGTCCTATGAGCAATGGAGAACGAATCATGGAAGTCTGGTGGTAGGCAGGTTTGTTAACATTTACTCTTAAACTAACATTTATACTCTTGTAACTAACTTCATCTCAATAAAAATGGAAATTTAAAATATTTTGAAACGAATGAGTAAAATAATGCGTAAATCTTTCCCTACCTATTTTCCGCATGCCTAATGGAAACTAATTCTGGGTGTCTCAGGCCCAAAATCTGCTTGAAGACTTATTGCTGGAATCGCATGGTGTCTGGGATGATAATGAGTAAACATAAGGAGTGAAAAAATGAAGTCCTGACTGCTAAAGGGTGATCTCAAGATTAGTTGCAAACATCGAAGAAGGGACAGGTAAAATTTTTTAAGAAAAAGTCATGGTGTTGTGAGAGAATTGTAAAGATGAAAAGCAGTTTTATGCTTATAAACATGCTTATAAACACTGAGCATTTAGAGTCCCACTAGGACTTTCTGGCAAGATTTCAGGCTAGAGAGGGGGTGATTATAATCAGAAAGACACTCTAAGCTATTAAGCTGCTAGAGGAAAAGGCAATTTGTGATGAGATTAGTAATGAATGATGAGAGTGTGGAGAACAGCTTAAATGGGGACACAATTGGCATCAAGAGACCATACAAACTCTTGTATAACCCAAGCCAGAGATTACATGAGGCTGGAATTGTGCAAAAATAATAAGGATATCTCAGGTAAGAGCTAGTGGGTCAAAACCAGAAGTGCTGTTTTTTTTTGAAGTCATAGTGATGATTTTTGCAAACAGAAAGCATACTTTATGTTAGAAGGCTATCTCTTGAATCAATAAATAAAGAAATTAAAATATCTTTGAAGTGAAAATATTTTTTTTTCAAGTTGTAAATCTCTCATTACTCTTCTTCTACTGTATTATTATGCTTAAATACTGATTTTTCTTTAGAGTCGAGGAGCCTGAGTTTTAATCATGGCAGATAGTGATTTAATCTCTGATTAGCAAATTCCCACTTGTGAAATTGCTATCATTATTCCACTAAAAAGGCTATGCAGAAGTTCAAATGAATTTGGTGGATTCTAATTTTTTCTAAAATAATTCACACTGTAGATAAGTTAGAAGCCACAACAAAAAAATATACTTATACTACCTCGGCTGATTAATTGTATTTATAGAAACCTTTCTTCTTCATATACAGGCACACACACTTGTCGATACAAACCTTAGAAGGCATATTTAGTACAACTGATGTAGGAGGAAGTGGAGACAATCATAATTCTGGAAGGTAAATAAATCATTGCTCAAATAAAAAGGGGAGTAGTCTATGGGTGGTAAAAATAAACTAATTTTAAATGTTAGCACTGAATAAACTTACCAAGTATCCTTAAAAGGAAAATATACTAACCATACAGAATATAGTGTGTGGAGTAACATATGCTGAATAAAGAATGAACATAGCTAATTTACAATCTATTAAATGCTTCCAGGATCTGTTCCTTGAGTGCTGCTCTCCAGTAAATGAATTAATGTTTCAAGTCCTCAGATTATTGAATTTGAGAGCAAGCAACCTACCTGCTGTACTATCTTTGAGGTCCCTACTAGCTTCATCAACAGTGGGCCACAACATCGACATGAAGACATGTAGTTTATAATAAATTTATTTAAAATTTCAAAATTTATTATCAGTAAATTTTTATTTATGTAACTATGTTAAAAACTCTATTGCCAAAAGGCGTGTAAAAATTTTTTAGACCAAGGGGCGTTGCAACTGGAAAAGCATAAGAAGACCTGTCTTGTACCATAGAGGTGTTTAAAAGATTAAACTTCACATAAGGCTAAGGCTGCTAGTTGATTACCAAGCATGTTTGCCTTCTTCTGGGTTCACATCAGACTAAATTTGTCCAGCTTCCTGTTGCAGAGTGATATGGGAATGTGACTGATTTCTAGGCAATGATTGGCAGCTGGAAGCATGAAAGTCACATACCATCTTCTATGCTCTTGTATTCATATCAGATAGTTATTGATGAATATAGCAGCTCTGTATTAAGATCTATATTAGAGATTGTAAGGCCTCTACATGCTTGTCTCTTAACTACTAACAGTGTAAAAGTGAGTTATTCACACACACACGTATATTTCTTATTTAATTCACTTTCTTTGATATTTTTAGGGAACAATTTTAAACACAATAGCTATAGAATACTTCTATTAAGTTTCTTCTATAACTTATATTGTTTTTGCCATTGTATCTATGCTGTTGTATAATTTCTTTGAAATAAATTGAAAATAGTTATTCACAAAGACCTTTCATGCTTCTTAAATATACATCGCATGTCCCATATGCAGCTCCACATACATATTAAGAAGGTTACATTGTACTAGACTTCCAGTCAGTTCGTCCTGAAATGTCAGTGTCTTAACATAGAATTTTTTTTTAGCTGACATCAGAGTCTGCTGGGAACCAGGAGACCTACAACCTCATTTCCTCTACAAGGTGACTTTAGAAGCCAGACTGCTTCCATCTGCCAAAGCTTTATTTACTGCTGCACCAATGGGAGAGATGGGGATAAAAAAAGGCGTGCACCTTCTCTTAAATGCCATCACTGCTCACATTTCAGTGACTTGGCCCCACTGACAGGCTGGGACCTGGAAATGTAGTTCTGTCAAGTGCTTTTGGAAATAAAATGGCTGGATGAATACCTCCGCTTCTCCTTGACGTCTTAGGAATTCTGACAATCCGAAAAAATCGAGTGAAGGTATTTCTTGTCATAGATCATGATACAATATTTCCTGCAATAGTGAAAAACTAGGTGCAGGAAGCAGAGATTTAACAGTTTTCTCAATGTGGACCCACCCTAAGAACAATATAGGCAAGATTAGTTCATTCCGGCTCATCAGATAGACAAAGATTACAAGGCAAATTAAAGGGAGCTGAAGCTCAAGAATATGTAGGTCTTAATACACTCTGGTCTAGGCTGAGATCTCTGAGACCATTGTGGAATCAAGGACATAGATTCCCTTTTCTTCCCAAACAACAGCCCTCTGACATGCCCAACAGCTTCCTTTATATAGAAACAATCAGGCAACATCTAGTATTAGAAAGAGCAATGCGTGACTGAACCTTCATAGGGGTAAGAGGATTTAGACTCCAATTGAAAACTCTTTTGTATTCTTGGAATGGGGGCAGGTGAATCGCCCCCACACCCCCACCACTGAAAAACCCAGCAGCCCTGCCCACACCTACCATCTTACTAGATAAACTGCCCAGCATCATAGCTCGAAGGGCGTTACTGCTACAAATCTTTTCAGCTAAACTGGTCCGGGAACTCAGGGACCCTCTCCAGAATGGGAGTGGGAAAATTCATTCCATTTCTGCTGAAGGCATATGAGCCAGCATGTATACCTGACACCCTTCAAGATAGAAATGGCCCAACTCTCTAACTTAACTTCATCAAGCTGCCAAGCCACCAAATTGTTCTGGAGCTTACATATAATATCTATAGCTATTATCAATAGTTCTGGAATATAGTAAGCAGCCACACTAGCATCTTAAAGTTCACAATACTATCACCCAGCAGGATCACAGAAAATCTGACTGGAAAGTGACGTAGAAGAACACCAAAGCTCATTGAGAGAAAATAACACAGAAGGCTCAACCAGCACTAGCCATCACAGAAGATCCTCAGACATTACTTCTGTAACATCCTGGTGAGAAATAGTAATCACATATTGACTCTCGATAATTTCATTTGCTTTGTGCTGTAATGAGCGATATGAGTAAATGTATTCATTCCTACTAAGGCAGGCTAGGGTGGTGGGTAGAAAACTGGGGACACTGGTGGAGAGAAGGGCACAAAAGTGGTGGGATTTGTGTTGAAATATTTAATACCAGAAACAACTGTATTATGAACAATTTGGTAAATCACAATGTTATATTAAAATTTTTAATACTATGCGCTATTAGAAGACATTTCTGTATGTGTGCTATTATAATATTTAGTCAGGAGAAAAACTCACCTCTTTGCACTAAAAATGATAAAGTTAAAGTTACCATTAGATGCTATGCCTGGCAACTTTTCAAGTCCATGTAAGAGAAACCTTGGTGAGAGCATTTTTCATGAACAGGCTTTGTTTCATCCAACTCGAAGAGTCTGAAGAGAGGAAAGAGGTGAGAACCCTGTTTGAGAGAAAACAGGGTTTCTGTAGGATTCTGTTTGAGCAGAATCCTACTCCACAGAGGCTAAGCACCATCGAAGCATTATCTATTGATTTCTTAATATTCTTTAAGGAAAAGCTTTTAGACCAAAAAAAATCCTTCCAACCCCGATGTTTGTCTCCCGTTTTCTTACTCATTTTAACACTATTAGTTTTATTGCTCTCAATAAAAGAACTCAATTGAAAAAACATAAGAGGACAACTGACACAAAATATTCATCAAATACCATCAATTAGTGCCTATTTATTATTTTGCTAATGCCCCCACCAAGCAATTCCTAAAGTTGATTTGGTGGAGGAGGCAACTTCCCCACTCTTAGGGGGAGCTGAGTCCTAAAGAAAGGAGCAATGCACAGAGCTATATCTTCAGGGTTAAGGCATGGGAAGCGGCAGCAATAATCCCCTGAAAGAACTGTGACAGCTTCCAGGAAGAACAACTAGACCTTAAAGATTAACACTTTCTGCTCCACGTGTTCCTGTAACTACCAGGGTCCCTCTTTCTCGAGAGCAATTTGTTTAATCCCCACCTCACCATGCACAGTTCCTTTCTGGACTGGTATCTGTGGCTCTGCCCTGCACAACCTTCAGGACAGAGTCCTTCTCAAAGTCCCCCCCATTTCTTGGATGGGAGCCTTCCACTACACTATGACTCTGGGGTGATGGGGCCAGAGGATGGATGGAAAGTTAAGCTCCTGTAGTGGAGCTTGAGTAGTAGGGAGAAGAGTCATGAGCCAGATTCTTATAGCAAGAGTGCTTAAGGAACCTTCAGCACCAGAGGCACTCTGCTATCTGTCATCCAGAAGCTGCTGCTAAATCCCTCTAAATCAAAAAGCTCCTGAAATCCAAATTGATGGATATGGGCTTCCTCTGAGACGTGTGGCTTCAGAGAGAGGTATGGAGTCCCAGATAGCAGTGGGTTGAACCACTCCTCCTGTACAATAACTCTGGCTTGGTGGTGCACCACTCTTCCCGTTCAGAACCACCCCACTATTTTGGCAGTTGTTAGTCCCCCATAAAGAGGTGAATAGTACACACTGTGGGGCTCTGCACAAGATTGCTTTCCTGGGTGAAAAAAAGTAGCAGGGTGCAGTTAGAACAGCAAAGGGATTTCAATGTCAATGATAATTGGAAATGATCATTCTGGACAAGAAATGAGGGCTGAAAGAAGGTAAAGGGATATGCATGATACCTTTCAGTAATAGTATTGCAAAAATACAGTGCCTAAGAGGAAAGAAAAACAGAAAAGTGGCTGATGTAGAGGCAGACTGAGAGTGGAGGAGAGATCACTGGGACATTGGTGGCAGGAAATGTACACTGGTAAAGGGTATTGGAACATCACATGGCTAAAAAACGTCATCACGAACAACCTTGTAACTGTGCACCTTAAGTTTCAATTTAAAAAATTAGATTAATTTTAAAAGGGTAGGTGTGTGTATTGTGGGGGTGATTAGAGCAAGATCTCAACCAACTGCAGTGCCGTGTGTCATACATAGAAGCCCTTGGTCAATTCTGGCCCAAGGGGGTCAGAGGAGAAAAGGGGAGGGAATTCCGTGATCTTTAAATTATGAATTCCTGTGAAATTACATATTTACTCTTAATTTTTTAAAGTTAATCTAATTCTATTTTTTAATAAAAACCTAAATAGGATTTAATGTCCATAGGCTCCTGCTTGGCTCTCTCTTTCCCTGGAGGACAGAGGCAATTACCCGGGTTCTCTCTCACATTTTTCTTCCCCTTTGCAAGAGGCCAAGAAACTAGCACTTGCCAAAATGGCTGAGCTAGAGGAAAAAGCAAAGTGTGTCCTTTCCAGACCCACACATTTGGAAGTCAGTTCATCACTCTCTCAGTTCCTGCTATGCAAGCCTGGAAGCCTCCTGTTTTAAATGGCAGAGATACAAGATGCCACAGTTCTGGACCTTGGAGTCACTGAGGAGTTTCTGGAGCACCCCTAGTAGGTGGTGCATTTTGTAGGCAAGACTGAGAAGTAAAGCTTTATGCTGTCTCTGGCATTCAAAGGCTTGTTTTTTTACTACGACACAGCCCAAAACTGGTTACAGTTTTTCAGCTCCTTTAGTATATGTGAAGAACCCAATTGTTTTTGGGTTTGGGGTGGGGCTGTGAGGGCTGAGGGAGAGAAATGTGACTGGCTCGGGTTCAGGGATCACACCTGATGTGCTTGGGAGAACATCTGGGATGTCCTGGCTTGAACATAGAACATAGGTCAGCTGTTTGGAAAGGCAAGCTACACTACCTATGGCACTATCTCTTCAGAACCTTGTAAAGACCTATTTCAATACCATTAAATTGATGGCAATTTTAAAATCTACTATAGAAAAATGTCTTAGGTATATGAATAATAAATACCATGACTTCATAAATTAATAAACAAAATAGTCAGCTAATGAACAGGATAAGGAAAGCAAAAGAATTATCTTTTCCAAAGTTCCAAAGTTTCCATACTACCTTCAAAGTATACATTATTTTAGTTTAAGTAAACGTCTAATGAGTGCTTATAATAAAACAAAGATCTTCTAGGTAGACAATTGCAAAAAAGTAAATGATAAAAACTCTTGAAAGTTTGTCAGGCCACTGAGAAAACAGGTAAGCTCATAAATGAGTACAAAAATGTGTAGAATCTAGTGAAAGAGACATAATGTTCTGTGGGAGGAAACTTGGCCCAAACTAGGGAGAATCCTGGAATGAATAATGGAGGAGGTGATTCCTACAGAGTAACAAGTAGATCCTAGTCCATTGCTTTTCTCCAGAAGATAGCTATCAAAATTGGTATTTTTTTTCCTATTAAACTGGAACTAGATGTGTTCTAACTAGTGAACTCAAAAAATATAGAGAAAATATAGACTTCACTTTTGTACTTTCTATTTATAGTCTGTTATGAAGAACATGAAATTCTTATAACTTCCCATGAGAAATCCAAATCATGTTGAATACCCCTTGTGGTTGTTCTGGAGTGCTGTACCCACCAAAAAAGTTAATAAAAATAATATGTGAATCCTAGTCATCACATATCAATCAACTAAAATTATAATGCCCCCAACAGGTGTGCTAAAAGAAATTTGAATGGGGCTGAAGTAGCTAGGGATTGGAATATGGGGAGAAGCAATCCCATTCAGATACCCGTGTCTCCTTAAGAGAGTCTATACTTTATCCATAAGTTAAAGGGACTGTTGAGAGAAATATGAAGATCAGCATTGCATCAATTGGTGTCTCTGTGATGCACCATCTCAGGAGCACATTCTAATGCATGTGAATAGGAAATATTGATTTAAAAATCTGAGGTTAAAGAAGTCATCTGGAACCATCTTCCATTAGTAAAAAGTTCATTTTATTTTACTTTAGAAATTAATTTTTTTAATGTGTTTACAAAAAACTAATTTTATTCTCGTTTAGTTTAATAACAGCATAAATGCAAATTCAAAAAAAAAAACACTATGGTCTTGTTAGAAATTGGGAGTTGCAATGGTGTAG
This sequence comes from Cryptotis parvus, assembly GCA_021461705.1. Lineage (NCBI taxonomy): Eukaryota > Metazoa > Chordata > Mammalia > Eulipotyphla > Soricidae > Cryptotis > Cryptotis parvus. The sequence goes on along the minus strand of JAJIBD010039210.1, from coordinate 1,658 downwards.
GATAAAAACTTGAAACTCATTAACTCTTGCTTTAAGATAGCCTTACCAAGCTTTAATTTGCACTAACCATACAGAACACAAGTGAATGCCCCAGCAGAAACTGAAGAGGAAAATAGATCAGTTGAGTTGCTATAATCCTGCGAAACTACAAATTCGAATTTTAAACACTTACCGTTCTGCCCCCCGACATTTGCTCATCCCAAGTCATTTATCATTTAGAAACTCCACCACATACACTCATAGTAGAAAAAACAAAAGCATTTATAAGGATATTAATCACACCACCTGCTTCTTGGGGAGTGAAATAATAATGTGTAAAAAAAGTTCTTTTTGAAATGCTGTACCAGAAGAAAAATATCTGATTCAATGTCTATTCCAGTTTCAATATAAAAGACCAATCAGCTAGTTAAGAACAATCAGAATGAAACTTTGCTTGAAATTCCAAATGGTTGATGAGGGAAATTTCCCGAAGTTCTGCTTTATATCATTACACAGATCCTTTAATTACTATGTGTGCAGTTATTATACAGGCTGACAATTCTTTCTTCACTGTGCAATACCTTACTCATTTAGTTTCTTAACATTGTTAGCAGATCTCCTTGGTTTAATATTGTGTACACATGCAGAGTGCAATGTTAGTAAGTGAGGAAGTTCCATAAAAATCTCAAAAAACAGCTTTTTTAGTACAAAGCTAGAGAATTTCCCCACTTCCTCTAGTCCTTTTACATTTTTTAAAAATCTTATCTTTTTTATAATAAATACCTTATATAGAAATGCCAAAGCATGAAAATCCAACAATCAGGATGATACCTATTCTATAGTGGAAGAGGAGCAATAATAGGAGAAAGTGAAGAAAGGGTCAGTCTCCCATCTAAGTGTCCACTGCTATTCCCACTGCGAGTGCCTGGAGTCCTTTCTCTCAAGAAGGATTGCGACATTTCTTCCACAACACATTAGACTACAAGTCTCCTGTCATCTGATGAGATGTAACTACATCAGATAAAAATAGAGGCTGACATTATCAAACACTTCATGTTTTTGGGAAAAGTGTTTTTATAAAATAAAGAAATCACAAAAGCAGCTTAAGACTCACAATGCATTCTCTTGAACTTGTCATAGACCATGCACTTTGTCCGAAGGACTCCAAATAATTCCAAAGCTTATTACAGGAACAGTGGGAGTTTGAGAAAAAAAAGAACTGAACAGGTGACTGAGAACCTAGGAATCATGGCTGAGAGGTCCACATCCCACCACTAACAGCCGCCCATAAAGCTCATCAGCGGAAGCTTTATTTCCCAGGAGTCTCATAAAAATGAGTTGAAAGAGATCACCCAGCTGTAAAGCTTCTCGAGATACATATTCCTGGCTGAGATCTATGAAAGCTCTGGGGTCGAGAGGACGAGTCAATACTCCCGCAGCAGTCACTCCCATACCCCTCTGGCCATGTCCAGTTAAATGCCTACATTTTCACCTTGGAGTCCGCGGCTAGCTGACATCTCCAAGTAGCTGTAGCACAGACATCTCAGTAGTGGCACCAGATTGGATAGGAGGTAAGGCAGAGGGAGTCAGTTCATCTCCATACTTATAGAAAGCATAAACAGAAGGCTTAACTTGCAGCGCACAGCCACACAAGTAAGCCCCCTCAGAGACAAGGATCT
>JAJIBD010039209.1:0-14104 GCA_021461705.1 Cryptotis parvus | reverse complement strand
GTTTGAGGCTCTTCATATTCCTGAATCAACCGAAGCCATTGGGCTACATTGGCACGTGATAGGGTCCAATGGGAAATGTTACTGGCGCCGCTCGAGCAAATCGATGAATAACAGGATTCAAGTGATCAAGTGATCAAGTGATGCAATGCTGTGAAAATACTACAACTATGAATAATATTCTGTAATGGTGCATTTTCCAGAACAATTTTAAATAGAGATGGAAAATAATTATTCAGAATGTCCATTTCAATGAGGACCAAATTCTCTTTTTCCAGTATAGATGCAGCCCTGTATAATTAACCTGATATAGTAAGTGTACTAAAGTAACTGCCTACTTCTCCCAGAATGTGGTTACAAACTAAAGGCTGGTTCAGATTCGTGTCTTCTGTTGCAATCTTAGCAGCTGTAAATAAGTTAATCTTGATGAATAGAAGTCCAGTTACTGAGTCCATGCATAACATCCATTCTTGCCATCAAGGTCATTTATTTGCTCATGAGCTTATTGGTAAGAAGTGAGTTGCCGTGGAAAATGAGTTAACATATCCTCAAAACATGCCATTTTTCCAGATGTAATTTAAATTCTCTTCTCATGATTTTCTATGATGGACATTCATTTTGGAACAATCATCTTCACATCTTGTACAACTTTCCCACATGCCTTATCTCAGACCTCCTAGTTTTCCCTTTCCATTCATAGTCCTTCCATCATGCTAAAATCCTACTCATTTATGACTAAATAATTTAGATATCTGCCTACCACTGATCATCATCTTTTTTAGGAAAACTGGGTGAAAGCAGGAAGGCAACTAGGGATAGTGCTCAAAGTTCTGCCGAGTAAGGGGAATTTTTATTTTCTAAAATTCTCCAAGTTCACTAAAGTGGGATCCCTGTGTGTCATTTTCATTTTACCGGAGTAGGTCCAGCATACTTTGCAAAACCATTGTATATTGGACCTTAGATCTTTTTCATTCAATAGGTGATGAGGTGGTCACTTCTCATGTGGCCATGAACAACAAAGCAATATGCCAGTACTATGGGCCGCTCAACTTGAACAACTAGGTGATGAGAGAACTTGAACAACTTGAGCTTCTTTCAGCCCATTCAACTTAAGCAACTTACAAGCAATTTTTTTCCAGTTCAGGATTGGGCCTGATGCTTAACACATGTATGCAAGGCAACTATCATAGCATATATTAAAGTTCAAGATCTCCTTTAGTCTGATCTCATACAAATTACCTATACTTAAAGATATAATTATTGTATATGCATTCAATATTATATTTTATTAATATATAATATTAATACTGATATATATTAATATATAATATAATATTAATATTAATACTGATTACCCTATATCAATCAGTTTATGATGATAATCTTTGTGACCTAAAGTCAAGGTCAGGGCTGAGCCCGAGCCTGAAAGACTGCTCAAAGAGGTCTCGGTTTGATCCCGAAGTGCCGTATGCTCCATCAAGAGTTTTCAGATGGATCTGAAAGCACGAACCAGAAGAATCTGTAACTATTGTGGCAGATATGCCATTCCAAAATTCTAAGGGTATATAAAGGCTCGAGATGAGAGCCTTCTACTGAGAGTATACCACCTACACAACAGAACTTGGCAAGCTACCATGTTTTATTTGATATGCAAAAAAAAAAACATTGATACAATTATGGACCTCATTCCCATGACCTGAAGGAATGGTTTGAGGCTTTTCCTGTTCCTGGAGCAAACAGATGCCCTGGGGGCACTTGCTTGCAAATGGATGTATGGAGATGTTACTGGTGCCCCCTCGAGGCAAATCAATGAACACAGGGAAGACAAGTGATACAAAGTGATATAACATAAATCACCCAGAGCAACACTTTTTTAAGTATTTTATTATACCACCGCGAGATATACAAATAAAAGATATACAATTAAAAGTTCATGTTTGGGTTTTGGTCATACAGTGTTTCAGCACCCATCCCTCCACCAGTGCCCATCTCCATATCTTTTTTAGAAATTATCACAAACGTGTGGGAGTCAGGGAGTTTAGGTAAGGCAGAAAATGGAACAGGGTGCTAATAATAGTCGAGGGTACTAATGCCAACCTAGAACTGAGCATTAAATAGAGGCAAAAGGATTCACAGAGCAACACTTTTTAACCCGTTTTTTGCCTGCAGACCAGCACCTGTTCATCAAATTGGTCCATAGACTCTCAGTTATAACCAAAATAGCAAACTGGTAGTTTTAACATGTCTACACCAATGCACCATCACTGGTCTGTAGACCTGCAATGGAACTTACCTGAACAGTTATGCAAATGTTCTGTAGAGCGTATTGACCATATCAATTTCATACCAGCAAAATGATTTATTTGGTTATGCTAAGTAACAGCAGTTTGGCACTTTCAATAAGCTGCAAAATTTTCCTTGGCCTGGCGCTCTTAAAAAGTGTCAGCTTTTCAGGTATTTAATCAATTGGTCTGAGAAACCATGCCAAAATGAAGCATAAGATGCCTCAAAAATAAGACTTGTTAGGTGTCATTATCTTTGTTGTAGGAAGATTACACTCAGTCACTTATTCTTCAACTTAAATCTCTTCCAAATTGAATTTAGCATACCACAAGATGCTTAGAAGTCTAAGGGTTGGAAGGACTCGAAATGTAGGAAGTAGGGAAATATTTCCTAACCTCTGCTTTGCATGTGCTTTACAAAGATGTTTATAGTAGTGGTTGACTTTCCGGTCACTGCTCTAATTAACATGATATCTTCAAATTAGTGGAGCAGTATGTCGCTCCATAGAATGAAGAAGTAATCAAGGTCCCTGTGGACAATATCATAACAGATTTGGAGAGAATTTTAATCCTAAGTCAATACACTGAAGTATGCTGATTTTGCCTATTAAAAGCAAACTGCTTAATATATAGTTACAACTATGAAGAATGAGCATAATCACTGTGTCGGTCATGGTTGAACCAAAGAAACCTAATGAGTTATAGATCTACATTGAGATGGATGACAATGATTTTGCCTCTGTGATGACAAAGATTGAGTAGGCAGATCTAAAATACTAGGGACTCTGTGAGGAACAGCAGACTAAGACTCAGGCTTGGGCTGAGACTGCCTTCCACATGAGGATGTTTTTCTTCATCAGGAAGCTTCAGTTTGGCACTTAAGGTCTAATGACTCACTGAATCAGGTCCACCCAGACTATTTAGAATAATTGCCCTTATTTAATATGAGCTTTATGGTGCTCAAGAGATGGTACAGGAGGTCAGGTGCCTACTTGACAAGCAGCTAGCCCTGGTTTGATCCCCAGCAATGTTTCCCCCAAGCACTGCCAGGAACAACTCCTGAGCAAAGAGCCAGAAGTAAGTCCCCCATCACCAGCACCAATGAGTGTGACCCCCAAAACCCAAACAAACAAAAATAAGATCAACTCTATGACAGTTTATCATATGCATAAAATAGTGTAAGAGCTACGCCTACATTAGTGTTTGGTTGGATAACAAAGGAGCAAAATCTACCTGATTGCATATCAGATATTACTATATTTTCTTTTTTTTTTCTTTTTTTTTTTTGCATTTTGGGTCACACCCGCGATGCTCAGGGGTTACTCCTGGCTCTGCACTCAGGAATTACTCCTGGCAGTGCTCGGGGGACCATATGGGATGCCGGGTATCAAACCCAGGCCGGCATGGGCCGGCCGCATGCAAGGCAAATGCCCTACCCACTGGGCTATTGCTCCGCCCCAGATATTACTATATTTTCTTAACAAAACAATCAAATTTGTGGGCCAGAGAGATAATGCTGGCCTTGCACATGCCCAAGTAGGTTTGATCACTGGTGCTATGTCATCACCTGAACAATGCAAAGTGTGCCCCTACCACCCTGAAAAATAAATTTTTAAAAGAATCAAATTTGGAAAAGTAGCTTTAATTGGACACATAACTTCAATATACTCTGCTCCCCATAAATTCCACTATCTTTCTCTAATATTCAAGCTCCACCAATATTCAGAAAAGCCTAAATAAGTCCAAGTAAGAATCAGAACTAAGGATCCAGTAATAAATCCTTCAAGTGTTTGATCATGCCAGGAGTAATTCCTGAGTATATAGCTAGGAGTAACCCCTGAGAATTGCCAGGTGTGACCCCAAATGCAAAAAAAAAACAATAAATAAATAAAAATAAAACTGTTTACTTACACCGATTTAATCAATCAATGTATTCAGAACTTGAACTATAACTCTATTTGACACCACACTTGTCCTTATAATTTAGCCACTGAAATTATGATTTTACTACTTCATGTCTTAACTACACAAACTCTGACTTTATTCTAGTTAGACCTCTTTTGTATATTTTAAGATTCTGTTTTTATTTGCTATTATTTGAGAGGGGTGTTCACTGAGGATACATTCTTTACCTAAGGTTTTCTTGAGCATTCTGGTTGTAGTGATCTCTAGGAATCACTGTGGTCTTCTCACATGCTCGTTGTTTATCTGCATCCTTACAAAAACATTGTTTACCTGAATGCTTACATGTTGGGGACACCACTGGGGTCACCAACAGTGCTAGGAAGCAAGTTCCCTTCTACCTCCAAAATCGGCAAGAAATGAATGAAAACTCAGGAACCCGATGCAGTTTTAAAAGGGCTTTACTATCACAGGTTCCGATATACAATCCAAGAGCAGGGAAAACCTCTGGACTCTGGGTTCCCAGCTAGGCCCCAGCCACGTGTAGGCCAAGATGGCTGCCACCACGTGTTGAGGCCCAACAGAGAATGGAGAGGATGGAGAAGCAAAATGCCAAGGGAAGCCAAAATGGCAAAAGAGGGCCTTCTTTCTTCTTGCAGCTTATTTTGTAGCTAGAAATCCACCCAAACTTCCCAGCCCAGCCCACTTTGGGCTGGGCTATCTAGAGATGAAAACAGGAAAATAGCTCTATAGAAATGTATCAACTTCTGGCTGTTTGCAAGGACCCAGAGCTTATTCAAAGCCTCTTAGCAGAGCTGGAAGGAGCTGTAAGCTAAATGTAACTTCCCCTGGCAGGGAGGGTCAAATGCCCTCAGTAATTTCTCCCAGCAACTCACCTAATGTCTTGAGCCAAGATCTGCCTGAAAATGCCTTTATAGGGTAGAGAAGGAGGTTTTGTGGCCAGGCAAATATGCTGGTAAGATCCTAGCTAGTCCCACGATGATTGTGGTAGCATGAGAGAATATTTATACCAGCCAGTACAGAATACATGGTCAGATAAACTGCCACATTTAAACTACCCCCTATCTATGAAGTGACCTGCAGGAGGCAATCCAGGCAGATGCAAAGGCTCTTAGGTGTCCTGCAACACTTACACACACTTGGTTTGTGTAATAAAGATCACAAACAGGTTCCATTGCAGGTTCCATTCCATTGCAGAGTTGCACAGAGCTGTGGAGTCTCCAGGCAGTGTTCTGCATGTGTAGGTGGTATTGGGTAGTAAACCCAGGGCCTCATTCATTCAATTCAGGTACTTTTTGCTCCTGAGTCATCCCTCTGGCCCCAAGACTTTCTCTTAGATCATCTTCAGTTTCACCGTAAAACTGTCTAGAAGACAGGTGTTTCCCAGGTATTTCTGAGTCCCCACTTGTGCATATTCCCCGTATAATTTTTTCACTCTACATGAACACTTCAATATCACCCAAAACCTATAGCTAACATTAGAGTCCACTTTTTAGTAGTGAACATTTTATGGATTTGGACAAATGGGTAATGACAGAAATTCCCTATTAGTGTATCATAACAGAAATGTCATCAACTTTAAAATGCTCCACATTCTACCTGTTCTTTACTCCCTCCCACCTGCAACATTTTACAAATATTTCTGTAATAAACAAGTTATTGCACATTTTTATTTCTAACATTCCTAATTCTTTATTGCCCAAAAGTATAACATAAATAGTTCCAGATGCTACGGATATTCACCTGAATGATAATTACAGGTCTTGGTGAATGTAAGCAAATCACACAGATAGTGCCTTGAAAAGAATTTCATGAAAGTGGTTTCTTCCTGTTTGTGTGCTTTGCAAACTAAGATAGCCTTCTCAAGTTTCTGAGTTTGGTGCATTTTTTTTCCTTATTCTTACACCTATAAAGAGCACACTCATCAGTGCTCTCTACATATTCATCATATAAAATGTTAGATCCTAATGGAATGTGAGGTCCTACTACACTCGAGTGGGAGATGATGTCGTGCTTAAAGCCGTCTATTTGCAGTAAGAATAACATCACATCTAAGTGGGCAAGCATTGGGTTGGGAAGGCAAAAGTACAATGTTTGCTCTTTATTTTTGCTAATATAAAACAACAGATAAACATGAAATATAAAAACATATGGTTTGCATGCTATTAAAATTCAATATGGGAAAGAATGGTTAGGAAAACAAAATGTCTGGAAAAATTCTTTAGGGAGTTTAGCACACAGCAAAAAAAAAAGGAAGTGACAAACAGCTGCAAGTTAATATTGTATTATTGGCACAGAACCAAAGTTCAGTACTTCTAATGCTTCATTACACTGGTTCATTCACATGTCTCTATTCCACACTGTGTAACAAGGAATTTACTCATCAATGGTTGTAATCTACCACAAGTGTGTGGGGGAGAAGGGGTAGAGTATAGGTAAGATAGAGAATGTACCAATGTGGCAATAATTGTTGGAAATGGTAACACTGGACTAGAAATGAGTATCGAACGTAGGTTAAAGGATATTCATGATAACCCTTCAGTGTCTGTATTGCAAACCACAATGTACAAAAAGGAGGGGGAAGAAGAAGGGGAGACAAAGAGATAGACAGAGAGAAGTGCCTGCCATAGAGACAGGTAGGGGAGGGAAACTGGGGCCACTGGTGTTGGGAAATGTACACTGGTGAAGGGATGAGTATAGGAATACTGTATGACTGAAATCCAATCATGAACAGCATTGTAATGGTCTATCTCCTGGTGATTCAAAATAAAAAAATAAAAATATATTTAAAAAAGAATGTTTTGTTTTGGATATCATACCTGGCAGCGCTGAGGGCTTATTCCTGGAGGAGTCAGGGGGACCATCTATGTGCCTGGGAAATCAAACACAGTTTGGATATGTACAAGGCAAGTGCCCTCACTACTGTGCTATGATTCCAGCCTGGTAATAAGAACTTAAATTGAAAATCCAGGTCTTACGTTGGTGGTGGGAAATGTGTACTGTGGAATGATGGGTTCTGGAACACTATATGACTAAAACCCAATCATGACCATCTTTGTAATCGCACATCTCATGGTGGTATAATAATTTTTTTAAATCCAGGTCTTATTCTGGTCATCCATGTGTGACACACAGTAGATATTTAAGTACATGACTACATTAACAAAAAGTCATATGAATGACTACTTGCAAACTTTCCAAAAGGACACTGATTATCTGAGAAACCATCCCTCTGCTAGTGCTTGTCTTCATCTCAGGGAACAGAAAAAGACAGAGGGGTTGAGACCAGAGCAATAGTAGATAGGTAGGGCATTTGCCTTGCACACGACTGACTCAGGTTTGATCCTTGACATCCCATGTGGTCCCCCAGGCACCAACAGGAGTCATTCCTGAGTAAAGAACCAGGAGTAATCCGAGGCATTGCCAGGTGTGACCCCACCCCCCAAAAACAAGAAAGAGAGAGAGAGAGAGAGAGAGAGAGAGAGAGAGAGAGAGAGGTGCTGACCTTGCATTTGGCCTAATGCAGTTTGATCCCTAGGGTATCATATATGGTCTCCTAATTACAACCAGGGAGTAACCCCTGAACTGTTCCATCCACCCTCAGATGGAACACACAGAGAGAGAGAGAGAGAGAGAGAGAGAGAGAGAGAGAGAGGAAAAGAGCTGTTTAGACACTAGTAATCTGAGGTCCCAGGATCTTTTATGTCAGACCCAAATGCTTTTTCTTGCTCACACAGCATCTTTCATAGGAAGTAGTGGGGCTGGGGTTGGGAGTTCTCCAGCAATTACACGCTACTTTAGTCTCTAGGCATTCCCAGGGAATGCACATGGACTAATTACTGTCCTCCCTTTCTCCACCCCACCTTTCATAATGTTGGGTATTGACAGGTCATTTGAGGACAAAGCTGCTTAGAAATATAGCTAATTTAAAGCCATTACTAACAACCACAAAAAAAAAAATCTGTCCCAAATTACTTTTCAGAGAAAAATAGCTGAAGTCCAAGGACTCTATCCTGACACAACGTGTCAAAGAGAAAAAAAGGCAGAAACATTGCTATCAAATTGGATTTTCTGTGTCCCAAAGGCAGTGTTATTTCTGACAGGGTTCAAAACAAAATACTTCTACAAATGAAAATGTATGATTCCTGGTGCTGCCGTTACCCAGAGTCTGGGGAAGAGCAACAACAAAGAGCCACCGAGTGCTCATTAATGGCTGCCCTTAGAAAATAAGGAACCCTTCTCCACCAGCCCCAGCAAATAGAAAGACCAAGCAATATCTTCAAAGGGTTTCAGAACAAGCAGTTATCCAGCCAGCCACACCTCGCTGCCAACAGCAACTGTCTCTCAAATGGGAATGAGCGTTTGGCTTTCAAATAAACAGTTCGTTTGTGCTCCTGATGCTGCAGCAGATATGAGGGTAGAGACGCAGCGCTCATTGTGCTGTTTTTCTTGGGGAAGCCAGGCTGGGAATGTGCAGGTGTAAAGCAATTAACCTTTGAATACAAACATGGAGATTGGAACTAGCATTGACCCAGACAATCGCTGATTCCGTTTCTTGCCAAGAGGAGAGAAAGCACTGAAGCAATGCAAGCTACTCTGTTTATAGCCAGGAAAGAGCATCTCAGACCGTGCGGTGCCACACTGCAGGTGGTGTGCTGGCTCACCCTAGGCCTGGCACAGCCTCTGCCACCACACACTGTTTGCTGGTCCCCCAGATGTGTACCTGCACAGCTCACAGTAAAGAGCTCAGGTAAGTGAGCTTCATCGTTGCAGAGCTGGCTGTGTGAGAGTGATGTGAGCTGCGGTTCCACAGGGAGCACAGCACTTCAGTACCTAAAAGGTAGGGAAGTAATAAAGCAAGTTCTTCCAACATTGTACAGAAAATATGTATACTTGTATGTCTCAAAAATTTTATATATTAGTGACTATACTTGGTCTTCAGACATAATGAGGACATTTAGGGTAGGGAGATAATTGCAGGAAATAAGGTGCTTGCTTACATGTGGCTGACCCCTGACACTGCATGTGTTTCTCTGAACACCACCACAGGTCACTCCAGAGCACAATGCCGGGGAGTCTTTGATTACTACTGAGTGTCTTTCACCAAGCCCCACCCCCCCAACTCACACACGCAAAAAATAAAAATACCTTTAATTTTAAAGGGATATTCCAAAAAAAGTCAGATACACATTCTTCAGTGAACATGCCACATTCTCCAAGATAAAACACCTGCTGTGTCACAAAACATACATAAAATCAAAGAGGATAAGAATTTTATCAACTACCCTCTCAACAATGATGTGTTGAAAATGAAATTTAATCATTAGTAAGAAAAGTTCACAAAGAAAGAGAACCCTAGTAAACTGAGTCAGAAATGAAAAGGGGGACATCACTACAGATACCACAAACTCAAATGATTATCAGGGATTATTTCAATAATATGCATGCCACAAATATGAATTAATGAGAAGCAGTAGATAAATTGTTGGATTCCTATAACCTTCCAATGCTGAAACAAGACAAAACAGAGCATCTGTTACTGTTAGTGAAATCAAAATTTGAATTCTTCCAAATCTTTAAAGAAGACTCCCTATCCCTTTTAGGATTTTTCAGATAGTGGAAGAAAGAGAAATCCTCCCAATTTCTCTGAGGCAAGTATTACCATGATACAAAAAGCATACAGAAAATTGATAATATAGGTATACTATAGACCTCTATCCCTAATGGAAATAGATTCAAATCAAAACTATCATGTACCATGACCAAATAGGAATCATCCTCAGGATGCAAAGATGGTTTAATACATACAAGTCATTCAATGCACATACCATAGCAATACAAGAAAATCCTTAAATCATGGTCACATCAATAGATGCAGCCAAAGCTTTTGACAAGCTCCAACATCTATTCCTGATTAAAACTCAGCAAAATGGGAGTGAAGGAACTTTCCTCAACATAACACCTCCTACCACAAGTCCACAGCAAACATTGTTCTCAATGGCATAAAACTAAAAGTCTTCCCTACAATGTTAGGGAAGGCTCACCACTATTATTCAATATAGTACTGGAAGCCTTTGTCATTAAGCAAGAAAGGGATGCTAAGGACATCCATTCTGGAAGAAAGGAAGTCAAATTTCATATTTGTGGATGACAGAATGCTGTACTTAGGAAACCCCAAATACTTTATATTAAAATTATCTACAAACAAGACTTGAACAGTAAATGGCAGACTACAAAATTAACTAAGAGAAACTCATAGCTTTTCTACATGCAAATAATGAAATAAAAAATCAAGTACCATTCACAGTTGTGCCTCAGAGAATTATTACTGAGAATAAGTTTAACAAAAGAGTTGGAAGACTTTCACAAAGAAAACTATAAATCACTACTACGTTAAATAAAAGAGGACATGAGAAAACAGAAATGCATTTCCTGTTCATGGATTAAAAGAATATACATTTTCAAAATAGAAATCTCACCCAAAGCATTATACAGATACAATGCAGTCCCTACAAAAACACACACATTTTAAAAATATGTATATAAAAAACTTAAAATTTATCTTGACTAATAACCCCCCAACAGCCAAATAAATACTTGAGGCAGAGCATCTATTTCCCCAACTTCAAACTGGAAAAGGACAAACTGACAAATTGAATAAATTTCTAGTCCAAAAGTTAAAATATTAAAATAAAGATCTCTAAAAACTTAACCCATAAATTGTATTGAGGAAGACACAAGTAGAACATTCCACTACATTGAAACTAGAGATACTGTCAATGATTCAATGTCATTGACCAAACAAATCACAATAAAGATAGACAAATATGATTATATCAAGCTAAGACATTTCTGTGCTGCAAAAGAAGCAATAAAAATAAAAAGACACCATGGATTGGAAGAAAATATCTTCCAGTCACTCATCTGACAAAAGGTTAATATCCACCACTCATCTGACAAAGGGTTAATATCCAAGAACGATGTATATGTATATGTATATGTATATATGCATATGTAGTGTATATATTATTTATATATACATATAGTGTGTGTATATGCACACACCATATGTGTACATATGTACATATATACATAAGTGTATATATGTATATATACACACACTCTCACATACAGCAGTAAAACTTTACAAGAGAAAAAAACACATCAAACCATGGGAAGAAAAGATAAACAAAGACTTTCTTTACAAAACAACTGATGTTTGTGTGAATGTAGGGGGAAGGGGGATCCTCATCCACTGTCGCAGAAATATTGACTGGCCAACCTCTTTGGAAGACAATTATAAACACTTCTCATAAAAATCTGGAACTGAGCTTCATATGATTCAACAATTCCTTTGTTGGTACCCATCCCCAGAGCCTAGAAATCTTCAGAAAAAGACATTTGCACCACAATATTCATTGCATCACTAGTCACAATAGCCAAAATCTGGAAGCAACACGTGTCCAAGAAGATATAACTGAACAAAAGAAACTAGGGTACAAATATACAATGGAATACTACTCAACCATAAGAAATGATGAATTCATGCAATTTGTTACTGTGTGGATGGCTGAAGAATATCTAGCTGATTGAAGTTAGTGAGAGAGGAAGACAGAGAGTGGATCAAAATAGAATTGGAACAAATGCCCCAAGGTAATAAACTGAGAACTTGTCCTCAATAGGAAGCTTATCACAGAAAAGGGATGGGGTGATAGGATGAGTTGGTGGAATGTAGTGGACTCTGGGAGAGGGTATGGTTTTTCATTTTATTAGGCATGAAACCCAACATTAACATTAGAAAGCATAGTAAATAATTTTTTTTTAACTTTTTAAGGTTGGTCTGGGCAAGAGATAGTAACAGCAGGTAGGACACTTGCCTTGTACAAAGCCACCTCGATTCTATCCCTGGATCCCACAGCGGACTCTAGCCCTACCAAGAGTAATCTCTGAGTGGAGATCTAGGAGTAAGCCCTCCTTGCCCACTCAAAAAACATCTGTTTTGTTCTCAAGGTTCTTCTGGCTACACATAGAGATAATAAATAGTAACTAGAATAGAAATGAAGTTATTAAGAAAGAATAAGCCAGAAAATAAGGTTTTTTTGAAATGATGGTGTCAGACAAAGAGGAATCTTTGTTTCTACTTTGATGTTTACACAACTCCTAAGTGAAGTAGTATGAGCTACTTTCCTTTTGGAAGAGGTCTCGGAGAAGCAGGTTTCCCCAAAGGTACACAATATTGGGGGCAGAGGCATGTGTTTCTTGCTATAGCTTCTATACTCAGGAGAGGGGTTACAGATAGAAGGTAACACTGAGCTTCATAGCAACGTGAGTGACATTGCTCAGTACCTTGTTAAGGGAGAGATTTGGAGAAATGGTGTTCCAACTCTTCCAGGTGGAACAAGTAGGTTATGCAATTCAGTGTGTAGGTTAGGACCTGTGGGCATCCAGGTGCAGCATCCTGGAGAGAGTCATCACAGCTGCATACACGGTTGATCTTCCCTGGCAGCCAAGCACAGATCTCACTCAGAGAATTGGAAAAATGAATCCAGGTATGTTGCTCATGAGCTTCTGTAGGATGCATTGATGTTCTCTGGGTTTACATCAGACAGGTGCTGTTTCTAAGGAATGATGCTTAGAGTAGTAGAGACAGTAACACCTAAGAACTAATTTAACACTGAAATTACCATGTAAATTACCTTGGCATCAGATGAGGACTTTAGTACATACATTAATCTTCACACCAATTCCATGATAGATAGCAATAATCCCAGTATTTCAGATGAGGGTTCATAAAACCATCCAATATCAGAGAACAATTAAGTGATACAAATATTTAACAATGAACTTTCTGGAATGAAGAGATAACTCAGCAAGCTGAGCACACTTTGCATTGGGGTGAACTTGTTTGATCCCACGGCACATGCCCTGTCCTGGCACTGCCAGGAGTGATGGTCAGCCAGGGAACCAGTGGCAGGCTCCTGAATACCACCAAGTGTGGCTCAAAACACAAACAGAAAAATGAAATTTCTCCTTCTATTTGTATTTTCATTTTCATGTTATAGTGTGAAAAAAAAGTCTGCCAGGAGTAACAGTAGCCTTCTGAAGTTCTAATGAGGCCAAATTTCCTAACTTCTCTCAGCCACCAGCATATAATGCAAATATTCAAAACCCAATGATTTGTTTATATTAACTCTTTCTATTGTCTTCTCTCTTCTGAGTTCAATGGGAATGCCTTGGTGTGAACAACTTCCTTCTTAAATCCTTTTCACAAATGAATGATGAAAAGCAGCAAGCAAAAAAGGCGAAAGACATATTGTTTGATCTGGCACTAATCTGTTTCCTGAGAAGGTACTTTTCACTAAATGGGCACGTGATTTACCATTATCCCCAAAGCAAATGCAATTTCTCTGTGCATTTGTAGGTTCTGAATTTTTTAAAATTTTTGCCTTTTGAGGAGAAAGGGGACACTCATCCATTGTTGGTGGGAATGCCAGCTGGTACAGCCTTTCTGGAAAACAATATGGACATTCCTCCAAAGACTAGAAATTAAACTCCCATTTGACCCAGCCATACCACTCCTGGGAATATACTCTGGGAAGCCAAAAATATGCAGCAGAAATGCCATCCCTACTTTTATGTTCATAGCAGCATTATTCACAATAGCCAGATTCTGGAAACAACCAGAGTGCCCGAAAATCGATGACTGGATAAAGAAGCTTTGGTACATCTACACAATGGAATACTATGCAGCTGTTAGGAAAAATGAAGTTATAAAATTTGCCTATAAATGGATGGACATGGAGAAGATTATGTTGAGTGAAATTAGCCAGAAGGAGAGAGACAGATACAGAATGACTGCATTTATTTGCATGACATAAATATGTATGTACCTATTATGATAC
>JAJIBD010039207.1:0-15479 GCA_021461705.1 Cryptotis parvus | reverse complement strand
GTGACCAGGTCAGGTCTGGTCTCTAGTCGAGCCCCCTGCAGCTGGGGACGGGGTGAAGTGGCAGGACAGGGACAGTTGGGGGGTGAGCCCAGTGGGAGCAGAGGCCCTGAGGCAGAGGTGAGTAGGCGCGGGGGTTTTGTTGTTTTGTGGGCCACACCTGGCGATGCTGAGGGGTTACCCCTGGCTCTGCACTCAGGAATCACTCCTGCTGGGACTCCGTGACACCCTAGGGGGATGCCGGGGATCAAACCTGGGTTGGCCTTGTGCAAGGCAAGTGCCTGCGTTTCATCCCCAGTGGCACCACTTGGTCTTCCAAGCACGTTCTATCTCTTTAATTCCAACTCCCACACTTATTTTGGGGTCACACCCAGAGATGCTGAGGGGTTACCCCTGGCTCTGCAGTCAGAAATCACTCCTGCTGGGACTTGTAGAACCCTATAGGATGCCGGGGATCAAACCTGGGTTGGTCTTGTGCAAGGCAAGTGCCTGGATTTCATCCCCAGTGTGACCCCAAAACAAGTGTGGGAGTTGGGATTAAAGAGATAGTGCAGGGCTTAAAGTGTTTGCCCCACATGTGTCTGTCCTAGGTAAGATCCCGGGCACCCCCTAGTATCCCCGAACACCACCAGGAGTGATCCCTGAGCATAGAGCCAGAAGTAACCACTGAGCACTACCAAGTATGACTCCCCCAAAAAAGACCTCAAGCTAATAGATAGTTGGAGGTGCTGAAACCAGAGAGGGGTCATGGGGGGGTGGTCGGATGTGCTCCTGTGGAAGTCAATTAGTGGCAGGAGCTGGGGGCTCAAAGGTCAGGCTCTGGACAGGGGCCAGAGCGATAGATGGTCCAGTGAGTAGGACATTTGCCTTGCATGCAGCTGACCCAGGTTCAATCCCCAGCATCCCATATGGTCCCCCTGCGCACCACAAAGAGTAGTTCCTGAGCATCACTGGGTATGACCCAAAAAAAGCCCAAAAAAAAAAAAAAAAAGGTGGGAGGACTGGGGAGCAGGAAGCAGGGGACCCATGCCCTAAGGGCTCCTGAGGGGAGGGGCAAGGCCTGATCCTCTCAGGTGCGCTCAGTGGGTGTGGCTGAGGGGGTGCCAGGCCCAGGAGTGACAGTGCCCGCGCGCCGCGGGAGGAGAGCGTCGGAATCCCGGCATGCAGGGCCAGGTGCAGACCGTGCTCTTGCGCATGGGCGGACTCTTTGTGCTGCTGCTGACCGTGGGCCGCTGGCTGGACCTCATGGGCCTCTTCATTTCCCTGCTCGGCGAGATCTGGTGCCTCCGTGGGCGTCCGCACCCTCCTCGACCTCTGCCACATCCAGGTGGGCACCCTCAGCCCGGCCCGCCCCAGCCAGCCCAGGAGCGGCCACAGACCCTTTAAGGAGAGTTGGGAGGCGGGAGGGTCAATGCTGTTCCGCTGCTGCAGGAGGCTCTGGGCTTGATCCCCAGCACCGCTGGGGACCCCTGGAGGAGTGGGATTGGGAAGGAGGTCAGCGGGGGTGGCCGCTCGGGAGGGGCAGAGAGCTGAGCCCCATCCCACTGGGGGTAACCTTTGTCCCTCTGTAGCCAGGAGTGGGAATGTTGAGGTGTCCCCCACTGCCCACCCACGGCCCTATCCTGTGCCCTGAGACCCACCCTAGGGGAAGGCTGGTTGAATGGGGGAGGGAGGGGCTTCATCTCTTCCTCCCCTACTCTCAGGACTTCCTATCCCAGAGGCCTTCTGCGTCAGCCATCAGCCCTCAGGGCCCTCTACACACGCCCAGCCCCAGCCACAGAAGACCAACCCATCCTGAGCCTGCCCTGAGCCTCGAGCCTCGTCCAGAGCGCCTTCACCCTTTGCCTTCACCCTTCACGCTCCACCAGGCTTGGTCCCTTTCTGCTCCCCCCACAGGCCTAGCTGCAGGCCTTGACCTCAGGCCACTGGCTGGGGACACAGTGGCAGGGGCTGGCCTGGGCCTAGAGCTAGGACTGGTCTCTAAGGGAGAGGAAGGGAGGCTTTATGCTGGGACCCTCGAAGGTGGGGAGTGCACTGGAGGCCTCAGCAGCCCCTCTTTCTCTGCCGGTGGACAATGGATGCAGGTCAGACCTGCTTTCTAAAGGCCAGAGGGCACAGGGGGGTTTCTCCCCCTCCCAGCCCCTTGGCCCTCCCCACGGACAATAAAGATGATTTTCTCCAGTCTGTGTTAATAGTCAGAATACACAGCAGGGTGGCTTGGCTGGGCTCACACAGCCTCTGGTGGGGACTCACTCCTGTATTTTCAGGGAATGGGGTCCCCTGGTGGGCGGGGCTCCTTGTAACTGGAAAAAAGGGAGTTTGGGAGTTAGAGGTGGAAAGTGCTAAGGACCCGGGATTGGGGGTGCCCCTCATGGCCCAGCTGGGGATTAAAGCCAGGCTGGTTGCGTGCAAGGCAAGCACCTACTCGCCATGCTATTTCTCTCTTTTCTTTTTTTTTTTTTTTTTTTTTGGGTCACACCTGGCAATGCTCAGGGGTTACTCCTGGCTCTGCACTCAGGAATTACCCTGGGCGGTGCTCGGGGGACCATATGGGATGCTAGGGATCGAACCCGGGCTGGCATGGGCCAACCGTGGTGCAAGGCAAACGCCCTACTCCCTGGGCTAGCGGCTCCTCCCCACCATGATATTTCTCTAAAGCTTTATTCTTGGCCGTCATTGGCATTCGCTGCTGGAAGAGGCGGGTCGTTCTTTCTCGTCACGATTTAAGATTCTAATCTAAGAGGTTACGGCAGCTCAGGGTCACACAGTGACAAAATCAGGTTTGAGTCCAGACTTTGAGGGTCAGCTAGAGGCCTGATCCCCATCTCCAGGGCTCCAGCATACTCCCTGCTTGCTTCCTGAGAAACAGTTATATCCAGAAGGGCAGGAGCGATAGTACAGCAGGTAAAATGCTTGCCTTGTTCGTGGACCAAACTGGGTTCCATCCCCAGTATCCCATATGGTTCCCTGAGTCCTGCCAAGAGTAATTCCTGAGTGCAGACCCCCTGGAATAAGCGCTGAGCACCACTGAGTGTGGCCCCCAAAACAAGAACAGCTAAGTTCAGAAAATAAATGAAACAAACTGGGCTTTTCTAGAAGGTTCCAGATGTAGTTCCAACCTTTTCTTTCTTTTCTTTCTTTCTTTTTTTTTTTTTTTTTTTTTTTGGGTCACAACACCTGGCGTGCTCAGGGGTTACTCCTGGCTCTGCACTCAGGAATTATCCTGGTGGTGCTCAGGGGAACCATATGGGATGCCGGAGATCAAACTTGGGTCAGCTGTGTGCAAGGCAAATGACCTACCTACTGTAGTATTATTGCCCCCCCAGCCCTTTTCTTGATTTACAGTTTTGTATTTATTTTGGGGGACTTCCCAAGTGGTGCTTGGGACACCTTCCCTATGATTCTTGGCCATTTGAACCAAGCATTAGCTGAGCAACCCGGAGGATGTTGGGATCACAGTGGCAGGGATGCAAGTCGCTGTGCTCAGGGGACCATATGTGGTGCTGGGGGTCAAAATGGGGTCAGTTACACACAAGGCTAACACTTGAACCCTGTACTGCCTTTTGGGTTTTTGTTTGGGGGCCACACCTGGCAGTGCTTGGAGACCAGTCTTTTTTTTTTTTTTTTTTGCTTTTAGGGTCACACCCGGCAATGCTCAGGGGTTTCTCCCTGGCTCTGCACTCAGGAATTACTCCCAGCGGTGCTCGGGGATGCCGGAGATCGAACCCGGACCGGCTTGGGCCGGCCGCATGCATGCAAGGGCAAACGCCCTACCCGCTGGGCTATCGCTCTGGCCCCTTGGAGACCACTCTTGGTCTCTTGGTGGTGTTCAGAGGCCCAGATGGGATGCCAGAGAGTGAACCCAGCTCAGCATTGTACAAAGCAAGTGTCCTACCCGTGGTCCTGTCATCCGGCCACTGCCGCCATCCTGCTGCCCCCAACAGGCACACAGCCCCCCAGGGGGGTTCGTTCAGGAGGACTTCAGACCCAGCTCAAGGATTTTCCCTAGAAGCCACCCCCAAGGGGGCAAAGGAAACTTCGACCCAGCCATGGGGCTTCTAAGAGGTTGTGGGGGAGAAGAGGCCGTCTGTGGGCTGAGAGAGTCAGGGAAGGACCTGGAAGGGATTCCAGCCGTGGGAGGGTCCGCGCCTGCAGCAGATCCTGGTCTGGGATTTTCCTCTCCCGCCCTAGGGTCTCCTGGAGTACAGGGGACAGAACCTAGGCAGGCACCAGGCCCCTGAGAAACAGAGATGGGGTTACGTCTCCCCCATACGGGCCCACCCTCCCCTCTGTCTGCCGGGTGCTGTTGCCCCTGGGCAGAAAATGTCCCCAGTCTAGGAGGGAAATGTTCATTAGGCGGGCACAGGGCCAGACCCCCTGCCAACCCCAGGCTCCATGCTGGCTCCTGCCCCACTGATATTTGTGCTGGAAGGTGCCCGGGCCCCCGATGGCCCAGTGGGGCCTGTCGGGGACAGAGGGGACAGCCCGCACTTTTCCTTTTATGGTCACACAGTCCACTTTCCAAAACAAAAGTCGGGCCATGTGGGCTGGAATGAGATTCTTTTCTTATCTATTAAATTATTTTTTGTGGAAAGTCAGACAAAGGGGATAAAAATTAGATTGGCCTGAGTGAGGGCAGTCAGCGAGCTTCAGCTCCAACCCAGGACCGGCCGGAGGCAGCCCAAGGGGTTGAGGCCAAGCTTCTCTCCAGCGGCTGAAGGAACCCCGGTCCTGAAGAGGGGTGGGACACTGGGAGCCACCTCTGCCCTCAGAGCCCTGTCCTTTGGGGCGGAAAGTCCGCACAGTAGTTAGGCATTGGCAGATCCTGGGTTGATTCCTGACACCATATATGGTCCCCCACAGGAGGCTCCAAATATTAGCAAACAAACAAAACAACAAAGCCACCCCACGCTCACACCCATCTGGGCTCTGGAGTGGGACCTGGCAGGGCATCATCTCTGCCATCTTCACGGGGCCAGACCCAGGGCTGGGCAGGATACACGTTCTGTGCCACAAGAGGCTGAAGGTACATTTGTGATCACAACCCGGACACTTAGCAACTAACAGACTTTGTTGCCTGGAGAAGTGGCCCAGCGGTTAAGCTCCGCCTCACCTGTGTGAGACCCTGAGTTCAACCCCAGGCACCACCCCCATACCACTGCCAGCCCCCAGGATGCGACCCCACTTCTACCGCCACAGCGGACAGGTCCAGTGGACTTTGTTTTTTTTTTTTTTTTTTTTTTTGTCAAGAGCTCAGAGGTTACTCTGGGCTCTGCACTCAGGAATTACTCCTGGCGGTGCTCGGGGACCATATGGGATGCCGGGGGGCACCGGGCGGGCACCGGCCGCCGTGCAGGGGAAACGCCCCCCCCCCTGGGCAAAGCCCGGCCCTGGACTTTGTTTTTTTAACAATGAACTAAAACAGGTTTTACTATTATTTTTTTTTTCTTTTGGGGTTATTGAGGTTTTTAGGAAAGGGAAGGGAGGAGGGAAAGTAGAGAGAGAGAGAGAGAGAGAGAGAGAGAGAGAGAGAGGGTACACATCTCAAGAGTGGAGATATGGGGCCGGGCGATAGTCCAGTGGGTAGGGCATTTGTCTTGCACGCGGCTGACCCAGGTTCAATCCCTGGTATCCCATATCCCTGAGTTCCGCCAGGAGTAATTCTTGAGCATTGCCAGGTGTGACCAAAAAAAAAAAAAAAAAAAAGAGTAGAGATATGGGTGACACACATACTCCAGCAACACATGTGCTTCGGCCACGTGGGTTCAGGCAGCATGTGCACTAGGTCCAGTGGACTTTGGACTGGCGGCACAGGAGGGTGAGGAGCGCCGGACTGCTGACCCACTCCCTCTCCAAGCACTGCCCCACGCCCTGTCCCAGCGCTGCAGAGGCTGAGGGGGCTCCGTGTCCTCAGATCCTTGTGGTCCTGGGAGTGGTCCTATAGCCCTCAAGCCCCACTTGGGAAAGATTCCCCCTCCCACACACACACACACACACACACACACACACACACACACATCCCAAGCAAAAACAAAAGAAAATAGGCTTGGGGCGAAGAGATAGAACAGCAGGCCCGGAGCTTGCCTGGCAGTGCCTGGATCTGATCCTGCCACCACGTTGGGTCACCCAAGTCCACAGGGAGTTATCCCTGAGAGCAGAGCCAGGAACAAATCCTGAGGACCACCAGGTGTGGCCCCTCAAAAAAAACCCACAGACTCTCACGTCTTGGCTTCTTCAGAAGGCTGAGGAATGGGAGCTGCTGTCCGGGGGCCTCTCGCTTGGGGTTTCCCCAGCCATAGTCGAGGCCATGTGCCGCCTCCCGTGACTGTGGGCGAGGATTCAGTGTCCTGGTGGCTGCGGGACCTCGGTTCCCTTATGGCTTTGCTTGGCAGCCCCTCAGCTCCTGGTTCTCCTCAGGGGCATCTCCAGGCAGCAGCTGGTTTCCCTCCTGGTCAGCAGGGCAGGGGGCGTGGACAGATGCCTCAGCCTTGGCCAGAGATGGAGCTCAGAAACAGAACACAAGCTTCCCTTATGTTTAGAGGGGCAGGAGCTTGCCTTGCATGCAGCTAATCCTGGTTCAATTCCCCAGAACCCCACAGGGTCCCCAAGCTTCACCAGGAGTGATCCCGGAGCATAGCCAGGCATGGCCCAAACAAGACGGAAAAAGAGAAGCCTGGAAACATTATAGGTTTGGAAGCATCTGGGGGCTGGAGCAATAGCCCAGTGGGTAGGGCGTTTGCCTTGCACAAGGCCAGCTGGTGCTGACATGGTTTGATCCCGGCATCCCATATGGTCCCCTGAGCACCGCCAAAGAGTAATTCCTGAGTGCAAAGCCAGGAGTAACCCCTGAGCATTGCGGGTGTGACCCAAAAAAGAAAAAAAAAAAAAAAAAGCAAGCAAGCAAGCAAGCATCTGGGACAAAGCAGGTAGCGTGCCAAGGCTTTGACCCACAATGGTGGCTGTGTACTGTTGGGGTTCTGGATGTAGTCTTGGTGTGTGTGTGTGTGTGTGTGTGTGTGTGTGTGTGTGATGTGTGTGTGTTTGTTGGTTGGTTTTTTGTTAGTTTGGTTTGGGGCCATGCCTGGCAGTACTCCAGGGGCTTCCTGGGCTTATAAGTTGCTCAAGAAACAGTCTGATCAGGAAACCTATCAAGGGGCGGGGCGATAGCCCAGCGGGTAGGGGCGTTTGCCTTGCACGAGGCCGGCCTGTGCCCGACCCAGGTTCGATCCCGGCATCCCATATGGTCCCCTGAGCACCGCCAAAGAGTAATTCCTGCGTGCAGAGCCAGGAGAAACCCCTGAGCATTGCGGGGTGTGACCCAAAAAAGAAAAAAAAAAGGAAACATCAAAATACAGCCAGAGGATAATGGAGGCAGCAAGGGCTAGAGCAGGTTTGATCCCTTGTTAGAGCAATGCTGGGGAGCAACCCCAGAGCGGGGGGCACCGTGGGTATGGTCCTCCAAAACAAAAACAAAGATTTCCTCATCAACTTTCTGTAAGTCTGAGAGAAAGAGAGAGGAACCTAGGTGGAGGTTTTTGAGGGTTTGTTTTGTTGTTTTTGGGCTATACATGGCAGGGCTCAGAGATCACTCCTGGCAGGCTCGGGGGGACAACACGGGGGTGCCAGAGATTTTTCTACCCGCTGCACTATTGCTCTGGTCCCAGTTTTTTTGAGTTTTTTTTTTTATTTTTGTTTTGTTTTATGGATGGACATGGAGAGTAACACACTGAGTGAAGTTGAGGGAAAACATCAGATATAGAATGACTGCATTCGGGCGGAGCAATAGTCCAGCGGGTAGGGCATTTGCCTTGCATGTAGCCGACCCAGGTTCAATCACCCGGCATCCCATATGGTCCCCACACAGTGCCAGGAGGTAATTCCTGAGTGCAGAGCCAGGGGTAATCCCTGAGCATTGCGGGGTGTGACCCCCAAAAAAGAAAAAAAGGAATGACTGCATTCATTTTGCAGGCTATAAAAAAATAGTATGAGATTAATATCCAAGGTCAGGCAAAGCATGGACCAGGAGGACTTGTCAGTGGTTGGAAACTACCATACTCAGTGTCCACCCTCCATCATCTGGGCACCACTGAACCTTACAGAAATTAGGGGCCATAGTCGGTGGCCACCTTGAGGGGTTTTTTTGTTTTTGTTTGCTTTTTGGGTCACACCCAGCGGTGCTCAGGGTCACTTCTGGCCATGCTTAGGGGCTCATATGGGATACCAGGGATCGAACCTGGGTCAGCAGCTTTGCAAGGCAAACACCCTACTGGCATTGCTATCCTCCGACCTCCCAAAGTCTTCAATGTTTAAAGTCACTCCTGACAAGCTCAGGGGATCTTGTGGTTCCGGCGTATGATGTGTATGAGGGCAGATTGCACACATGGAGCGCTCTCCAGCCAGAAACTATTTTTTTTTGTCTTTTTATCAGATTTTTTTTTTTTTTTCTTTCTTTTGCTTTTTGAACAGCTTTTTAAGATCTATCTATCTATCCTATCTATCTATCTATCTATCTATCTATCTATCTATCTATCTATCTATCTATCTATCTATCTGTCTATCTATCTATCTATCTATCTATCTATCCTATCTATCTATCTATCTATCTGTCTGTCTGTCTGTCTGTCTGTCTGTCTGTCTGTCTGCCTGCTTGCTTGTCTGTCTGTCTGTCTGTCTATCTTTCTCGCTATCTTTCTCTCTTTCTTTCTATCTTTCTCTCTTTCTTTCTCTCTCTCTTTCTTTCTCTCTTTCTTTCTTTCTTTCTTTCTTTCTTTCTTTCTTTCTTTCTTTCTTTCTTTCTTTCTTTCTTTCTTTCTTTCTTTCTTTCTTTCTTTCTTTCTTTCTTTCTTTCTTTCTTTCTTTCTTTCTTTCTTTCTTTCTTTCTTTCTTTCTTTCTTTCTTTCTTTCTTTCCTTCTTTCTTGAAGATAGTACAGCAGGTAGGGAGTTTGCCTTGCATGCAGCTGACCTGGTTTCAATCCCCCAGCATCCCTAAGTTCTCCTGAACACTGTCAGGGAGTAAATTCTGAGTGCAGAACCAGGAGTAAGCCCTAAACACTATTCAGTGTGGCCCAAAAAGCAAACAAACAAAAATTAGGGGAAAAAAGGAAAGAAAAAGCTTCCCAAGGTGTGGACGGACCATGCTCTACACTGGAACTCTCAGTCCCAGAGCAGAACTTTCACTCCCTTCTACAGTAAACCTTCCTCCAGCTGAAAGAGAAGCGAAGAAGCCGCCTGGGGGCTGCTAGGGATGAGGGCCATGTTGGACTTTAGCGAGGAGGGAGTCTCAGTATTGGGGACTGACAGACACGGCCCAGGAGGCAGGTGTGCGGCACGGATGCTGCAGGAATGGGGAAGCGGATGTGGCGGTGCTGAGGCAGGGTAGGCTCAGTGGAGGAGGAGGGGCCTTGTCCACACCAAATCATGCCAACGTGTTTTCTCTGCCCAACAGCGGGACTCTGAGCTTTAAGATCTGGGCCAAGGAGAGCTTCTCTGAGCCTTGAGCCCACCCCCGTGACGACCTGCAGCTCTCCAGTCCTTCAGCTAGGAGCCTGTGTCCATGTGCTAAGCAAATGTCCTGAGCTTGTGGAGCAGCAGAGCCAGCCAGGAGGGGAACCAAGCCCCAGGCGTTGTCCTGTGTCACAGCCAGAACTCACGCTTTGGCCCTGGGAGCAGGCAGACACAGGGAGGCTACATGTGGCCGGATTCTGTCTCCACGCTGTCCTCACCTGTGCTTTTTGGGTCTGAAGCAAGTGAGCCTGCCTTGGAAGACGCTTACTAATGAATTTGATTTAAGCTTAATGGACTCTTTGGGGTTTTTTTTTTGGTGTTTGTTTTTACTTTTTGGGTCATACCTGGCGACTCTCCCAGGGGGTTATTCCTGACTGTTGCACTCAGGAATTACTCCTGGTGATGCTCTGGGGACAATATGAGATGCTGGGGATCAAAAACTGGGTGCAAGGCAGCTCCTCCCTGTTACCGGCCTCAGCAATAGATTCTTTTTGTGCCTCAGATTCCCTCTTAATTTTTATTACACGTGAGAATACAATTAAAGGTGTTGTGTTGTAAAGTTTGTTGTTTTAGGGTTTTTTTTTTTTTTAAATTGCTATACAGATATTTAGAGTAGTTGAATTTGTTGAAAGAAGCATAAACAAGGGGGATGGAGACAGGACATGTAACGCAGCCTGGCCGGGTCTCACTCCTGCTCCCTCCCATCCCAGGAAGGGACTGGCTTCCATCACGCTAGGCCTCTCATGACTGGGGGTTAAGGTAACTTAGACTGAGAGAGGGGATGAAGCAAAGAGACAGGAACCAGCTCGAGAAAGGGGGAGAGAAAAGGTGCCCTCCCTCCCCACCCACCTGGCCCCCAACGGGGAAGGAAGGAGCAGAAGCATATTAATTCACTAGAGTCTCTCCAGGGGCAGCTGCTCCCCACCATGCATTTCTCAGGCATTCTTTTGCCCTAGACTACAAGAACCTTGACTGTGATTTTTCTTTGTCCCCAGGATAAAGCATCAGGGGCAAAGAGATTGTGATGCTCAAGATCATGGTGCACAAGTAGCGAGAACCAAGTTCCCAACTCAAGTGGGCTCCTCAAACTTGGGCTCAGTCCAAAAGCCCATTCTCTTTTGTGCGGGGTACTGAAGTGCTGGGATAATGCTGAACAGGGCAAAATAAAGCTGGCTCCCTTTTAGCCATTTCCCTGTTTCAAAAGAGCATTCTCCTACCAGCTCCTTACAATCTCCTGTTCCTTCTCTGGGATTTGCATACGGCACTACTCAAGGCCGCCACTAGTGGCTTCTCTGTAGGAGTTACTGAGCTAGCAACCATGTCCAGGCACAGTGTTGGGTGCAGAGACGCAGAGAGACAATGACACAGAGTGGCTTTCATTCTGGAGGAAGCCCTGGGTGGTCACCCCCCAGTCTCAGGCTACATCCACAGAATGGAAATAAATCTTTATTCTACCTGGAGGAATTGAGGAAAGCTCTTGAGAAAGTTTTGGGGGGTTGGAATGATAGTGCAGAAGGGAGGGTGTTTGCCCTGCATAGCGGCCGACCTGGGCTTGATCCCCGGCATCCCATATGGTCCCCTGAGCACTGCAGGGAGTAATTCCTAATGCAGAGCCAGGAGTAATCCCCTGAGTGTCACTAGGTGTGACCCAAAAAACAACAGCAACAAAAACTGCTTGGGAACTGGGATGTGACTCAGTGGTAGAATTCAGACCTTGACCCCCCTAAGCACCGCAAGCACAAACCATCAGGTCTGCCCAACTGGCCCCGCCTGTTCCCTCCACCCCAGCATTACTGGGTGTGGCCTCTAGAAAAAAAATCACTGTGGGACGGGACAGCAGGTAAGGCACTTGCCTGGGTTTGATCCCGAGGGAACCGTAGCGTTGTTGATAGCCTGGATCATCGGCAGCCACCTGAGGAAGCAGGTTTTTTTTTCCGAATCTGGCGAGGTATGCTGAACGGGAACTCTCAGACATAGGACGAAGCTGCTACTGACTCTCCCTGTTCCCAGCTGCTCATGAGGTGCCGGGAGGCATGGTAGGTTCTGAGCCCTGGCCTGCCACCCCAGCTGGAGCCCCTCACCGAAGCCAGGCCACCTTTAGCTTCACTCCATGGGGCCCGCCATTTTCATACATCCGGACTTCCTTCTCACTACAACTCACAGGAACCAGACTATCACAGCGGGAGCTTGCAGGCCACTAGTAAACGCGGCGGTTCATCAAAAATGCTTTATTTAGAGGTGACTACAACAGTATGCCACCCTTGCGGCAAACCTGGCTAGCTGCTTGGTGTGCGTATTTGATATGCCAAATACCAGTAACATTTATATTAGGTCATTTCCTGACTATAATAGTTTGAGGCTCTTTTATGTTCCTGGAGCAGCGGATGCCTTTGGGTTCTGCATGAGACAGGACATATGGAATATGGGATGTGTGGTGCAAAATAGATGATTAATTGGAAGATGAGTGATGAATAGTGATAGTGAGCATCATAGACGGTTGCTTCCAGGCTCCATCATAAGTGATCCTGAGCTACAGAGCCAGGAGTAAAGCCCTTAGCACTACCAAGTGGGACCTCAAAACAAACAAAAAAAGCAAATTCAAAGAGGAGTGGAATTTTTAGACTTGGTTTTGGTTATCATATTTTACAATAGTAGCCTTATTATTGTGTATATTGGTGCGGGTGCTGCTTTACGACTGCCCATCACCACAGTGTAGGACCTCGCCACCATTACCTCACCGCCTACCCACTACTCTCCAGTTTACATCTTGTTATTTTTTATTCATTCATTCATATATATACATAATATATGTAATTTTTTGCTTTTTGGGTTGGTATTTACCATCTACGGCGAGCTAACAAAGCTTACGTTTTTATTTATTATGCCAAAACCAATAACAATTATGGACCTGTTCCCATGACCTGGAAGGGATGGTTTTGAGATCTTACTGTTCCTGTAGTGGGCAGCAAAAAGTGGGCTATACTTGCTTGCTGTGTCTATTACCACATCACCACATCGCTTCGACAGGAAGGGTTTATTTATTTATTTATTTATTTGTATTTTTTTGCTTTTTTGGGTCACCCGAGCAATGCTCAAGGGTTTCTTCTGGCTCTGCACTCAAGAATTACTCCTGGTGGTGCTAGGGGACCATATGGGATACTGGGGATCGGGCCCGGGCGGCATGGGCCAGCCATGTGCAAGGTAAGCGCCCTACCACTTTGAACTATCGCTCGGGCCTGTAGAGAGGTTTAAAAGAAACTAAATAAATAAAGGGACCGAGATCTCATGCCAGGCAAAACCTGGATTTAATACCCAGCACCTGGTATATAGTCCCTGGGCTCCCAAAGAGTGAGGGAGTGATCCCTAGGCATAATTTTGGCCTAAATATCCCCCTCCGTCCCACACTCACCACCACCAAAATGGTGGAGGGGGCCAGGTTCAGAGTCGGTCCAGAGGAGGAATCAGACTTGGCAGCTCCGGTTTCCAGTGACTTCATTGTCAGCAGTGAAGTAAGCAAAACGCAGTTTTAACTGGCTGAAAAAGGCCAAGAGGAAGGGCAGACTCGGAGATGGCTCCAACGCCGAAGTGAACCTGCTAGGCCCCGGGAGGCTAGAAACTGAGCCCCAGCTTCAGTTCCTGGCACTCAGGGTCCTGAGTCCTGAGTAGTCCACAGGCGTTGTGCTCCCCAAGCCAAAACCAATGAAACAAACTAGAAACAAGGCGCATTCGCTTGGCGAAGGGTGCCCTGTTCGCCAGCAGGCTGGGCAGTAACTCGAGTCCCCCAACGTATCTTGATCTCAGCCCCATGCCACTCATCCATCCCTTCTGTACCACCCAGGCTATCAGCTGCCATGACCTTACAGAAGGTTGGGCCCCTGACTCCCCTGGTTAGCTGGCTGTGTGGGAGGAGGAGCCGAACAGACAAATGTGTTCTCAGGGGCGCACTTCCTGGGTTTCCATTACGGGAAGTCTGCACCTGTGTGATGCTGATCGGGCTAGTGCTCAAGACCCAAGTCCGGACGGGACTGCTTGTGCAGGCGCACAAGGCAGAATGACGCACAGGGCAGAGGGTGAAGACTGGATGGCAGTAAATAGTGGGGGCTGCCTCATGTAGCTTTACTTCCCTCCTGTCCCAGGTCAAGCCCTGAGCAGGTAAGGGGAGGCCCTGGGTTTTAAGCGAGTCGGGGCGGGCGATAGCTAGCGGGTAGAGCGCGTTTGCCTTGCACGTGCCGGCCCGACGGCTCGGGTCATTCCCGGCATCCCCTATGGTCCCCAGATCACCGCAGGCAGTAATTCCTGATCAAGGAGTAATCCCTGGATCGCCGGGTGTGACCCAAAAAGCAAAATAAATAAATAAATAAATATAAATAAAAATAAAAAAATAAACCGGGTGCAAGTGTGACCTTGGTATATATGGTGCGGGATAAAGGATCTGGTGTTTCACTGTCCATCCAGGGTGTAGTGAGGACCGGGTATTGGGACCTCGCAGTTGGGAAGGAGCTGCGCTCTTGTTGGAAGGAGGGTTTTGGGGTTTGGGCCCACACCCAGAGATACTCAGAGCCTATTTCTAGCTTGTGCTTGGGGGTCA
This sequence comes from Cryptotis parvus, assembly GCA_021461705.1. Lineage (NCBI taxonomy): Eukaryota > Metazoa > Chordata > Mammalia > Eulipotyphla > Soricidae > Cryptotis > Cryptotis parvus. Next base: position 1,389 of record JAJIBD010039207.1, on the reverse strand, counting down.
CTTCCAGAGGTGCTTTGGGCATCAAGCCAGGACTCTGACATGCAAAAGTGTGTCATCTCCCACCTCAATTTCTGTTTCTTTCTGTTTTTAAATAGCTATTTAAAGACCTTGAAAGAGTTCAGAGTCCAAATGTCACAAACGACCCCATTCCTCCCAGCACCTTCTGGCTTTCAATATTGCCTTCTCTCCTTCCTCCACCAGGCAAGCATGAGTCGGGTCTTTAAACAGAGCTCTCTAGAAAGCCTGTTCAGGGCTGGAGCCATAGCCCAAGCGGTGGGGCGTTTGCCTTACATCACGACGACCTAAGGTTCAATCCCGGCATCCCATATGGTCCCTCGAGCACATGCAGAATAATTCCTGATTGCAGGGCCAGGGTAGCTGAGCATTGCGGGTGTGATAAGAAACCTTTCTTTCTGAAGGTGGTCACAGAGGCCCAGTGGGCCAGGAACCAAGGTACCTGAATGGGTTTTGAGGTCCAGCCATGGGGGGTTCGAATCAGCTCTGCGTTTCCCTTGTGGGACGTGCGTCTGTCAGGGCCTGGACTGAAGTGATAGTACAGTGGGTAGGTAGGGCGCTTGCTTTGTGACGAGGGTTCGATCTTGGGCAGCCCATATGGTCCCCAAGTACAGTGCAATCAGGAGTAACCCCTGAGCTGGGTGTATTAACCAACGGGGGGAAAAAAAAAAAAAAGTCAGGGGCGGACGTGGCCCGGTGGTAGGGCTAGTTTGCTACACCTGGCCTGCCTTTGCCGGCCCGGGTTCTATCCTGGCATCCATATAGTCCCTGAGCTGCCAGGAGTAATTTCTAGTGCAGGCAGGAGGCTAACCCCCTGGTATCGCCAGTGTGACCCCAAAAGGCAAAAAAAAAAAAAGTCTGTCCAGGGCCTGGGTTAAGGGAGGCGATAATACCATATTGTAACTCTGAGAAGAGTGGAAGGCGGACCACCTCAAGGCTTCCCCTAAAACTACAAGTTAGCTGTTGCAATTACAGGATCGAGGTGACCAAAAAGTCGACAAGGACTTAAGCAGGGAGAAAGAGAGGTGGGTGTAAAGAGGGTGTAGCGCCCCAGGGCCTCAGAAGCAACCCTCTGGCCCCTCCCTTGAGGCCTCCCAGACTCCGGCTCCAACTGTAGTTTTAATCAAAGAACAATCTGTTTGCTCTGCGCAGACCCAGATTCCTTTCCCAGCAAAGACCGAGGCCTCAGGGACAGCGGCCCATCCGGCTGGCTTCTCCTCCTCTCTCCTTTCTCTACTCAGATTCATGGTACAGAGACTCGGTACAAACTGTGAGAGGAATCTGAAATGTCCAGACCTGAAGGGGTCCCAGGCGAAGGTGCCTGCAGGCCAAGAGAAAGGATTTAAGAGTCCCGCAGTGACAACTCCAGCCCAT
>JAJIBD010039205.1:0-25867 GCA_021461705.1 Cryptotis parvus | reverse complement strand
TTATTTATTTATTTTAATTTAATTTTTATTTTTTTGGGTTACACCGGTGACGCTCAGGAGTTACTCCTGGCTCTTTACTCAGGAATTACTCCTGGCGGTGCTTGGGGATCATATGGGATACTGGGAATCAAACCTGGGTCAGTCTCATACAAGGCTAACACCCTACCTGATGTGCTATTGCTCTGGCCCCAGCTGAATTTTTTATTTTTTTAAATTTATAAAAAATTATTATCCCATGTGAGATATACAATTACAAGGATGTTCGTAAGTGGGTCTCTGCCATACAGTGCTCCAGCACTCCAGGGTCCCTCCCACCAGTGCCAAATTCCTACTACCCATATCCCAAACATGCCCCAGCTGAGTTTTTTTTATTTATTTTATTTTTTATTTTTTCCCTTAATTTTTATTATACCACCATGAGATATACAATAACAAGGATGTTCATAATTGATCTCTGTCATACAGTGTTCTAGCACCCACCAGTGCCCCATTCCCACCACCAACATCCAAACACTCCCTCCCACCCAACCCCAGGCTGTCCCTATAGCAGGCACCTTCTCTTTATCTTTCTATTTCTCTGTCTCTGTCTCTGTATTTCTCTCTCTCTTCTCTTACACTTTGTGGCTTGCCCTACAGATATTAATGGTTTATGATATCTCTATGTGTATATTCAATAGTGAGTTCTAGTGTGAATTATAATTCCCATTCCCCATTAACCTCCCCAGTTTGTTGCAACTAGAATGATCATTACAGTGTATAAATGTGAAAGATCCTGGGAAGGACCTGGTCCTAACCTCCATTATTGTCTAAGTCTGTTGTGCAGTCGCTCTGAGGGCCATGCGCCAGCGCAGCTGTGGGTCTGGAGTATCTCTCTTCTGGTTGCTGGCTGTTATGGCTGGGAGCTCATAGCCATGCCTGCTGACATGGAGGTGAAGGAATGGGTGGAGGAGCCCAAATCCCCACTTCATGTCCGGCCAGCATGGCCCCCACACATGTGAGTGATCCCTAGGAGCTATGTAGAACTTGGCCAGGCACTGGCCAAAACTTTACTACCCTCCGGAACTCCATGGGCTGCTCCATGTGGAACTGAGCTGTGTAACCAGCTGAATTTTTTAAATGTGAAAATTGTTAAATCTCATCACACAGTTGTGTGAAGTCCTTGTCTGGGGATTTGCTACACTGTTTGTTTCTTTTTCTTTTTTTTTCTTTTTCTTTTTTTTTTTTTTTGCTTTTTGGGTCACACCCGGCAATGCTCAGGGGTTTCTCCTGGCTCTGCACTCAGGAATCACTCCTGGCGGTGCTCGGGGGACCATATGGGTTGCCGGGAATCGAACCCTGGCCAGCATGGGCCGGCCTCGTGCAAGGCAAATGCCCTACCCGCTGGGCTATCGCTCCGGCCCCATGTTTGTTTCTAGTTGAGCCTTCTGTGTTACTGTTTTTTTTTTTTTTTTTTTTGTTGTTGTTGAGTTTCTTTGTCTCCTGTGTTACTTTCCCATCTAATCTGGTGTTGCCTACTAGGCTGTCAGTAATGAGGAATTAGGAGGTCTCTGAGGTTCTATGAACCAGGCCATCAGTGAAGCTGTGGAGTTGAGCCCTTGGCACGGCTGCAGCGGTGGGTGTGGGTCAAACTGCTGGAGCTTCATGAGGGTGGAGACTCGCCCACCTCCCTAGGGCAACCCAGTGTTTGCAGCTGCAGGGACACAGTAAAAATGATAGGACTGGATTTGAATTTTAAAGATCCAACTCAATAGACCGAAACTGGAGTCAGCTCTCACTGTTCCTAGGTGTTAAACATCATGAACTTCCAAACGCTACCTTTCTTCCTCCTCTCTACTGTATATTTATGGAGCAGAGTTGATAATAACATCCCATTTTGCGGGTTTGTATGGGTTTGTATGAGGGAGTGAGAACAAGTCTCAAAGGCTTAGTAGACTATTTGGAATTGAGAATATGCATAACAAATCTTAACGATGCTGATAAGGGTATTAGGATAACTAACTGTATCAGGCTGGAATGGGCTGCAAGGGAGAAGAACACGGATTCAAACAAATAAAACCAAGAGGGAAGTTTTTATTCCTTCATGAAAAGAAGCAAGAACTGGAGCTTTCTAGACTGTGAGATCTATGGTGGAGTTTGACTGTCATGGGTTCAGAGCTTTGGCTTCTGCTTCTTATCAGAGATGCTTAGTTTCACTTTCCCAGCTGCACTTCTCAAACTTGCAAGATGGTGGCAGTTACTCTGAAGGTGTCGCATGGAGGGACCTCTCGTTCTGTATCTCTGTTTGTTTGAGTTTTCTAAAAGTGCCTCTGCTTGCTGAGACTTGAGCCTTTTTTTGTTTTGTTTAAAGATGCAAGTTGAATCATCGCCTCCCAGCTCAGCCATCCATGGAGATTGTGGAAGTATTGAGTGCTCAGGGCATCTAAAATCAAGACCTATAAGTGACTTCCACTTGCCACCCTGAGTCACAGAGGACAAGTTACTTCTCCACGTCTGATGTATTTTTAATTTGTGAAATGGGAAAAATGACTGATTCTCACAGTGGTAAGTCTCAGTAGTGAGATGCAGCAAAGCACCAGACCTCATATCAACTAATCATTTTCAGTTTTGTCATTGCAGAAGAGTAAAATGAGACCAGATATTTGAAAGTTGGTTTAAGGACCTGACACATCATTTTATAGACTGTGTTGCTCTGGATGAATGGATTAATTTTAATTTTTCTTAAAATTTCAGTGGCAATATTGAGAGCTAAGAATAAGAAACAAGACAGGTGGCCCTTTATTACGTGCTTGCTGAGTCCCTGACATCTAGAATTTTGTTGGTCTCAGTCAACTTCTTTTTTTTTTTTAATTTTTTTTATTCTTTATTATACCACCGTGAGACATACAATTACAAAGGTGCAATTGGTTCTTGGTAATACAGTATTCCAGCACCCATCCCTCCACCAGTACCCCACCTCCACCACCAATGTACTCCACCCCCTCCCACTCACCCCCCAGGCTGCCTTAATAGCAGGTAGCCCTGCTTCCTCTCTTTCTCTCTATCTCTGCATCTCTCTCCTTCTTCTTTTACACTTTGTGGCTAGCCCTGCAGATATTTATTTATTTATTTATTCCACCTTTTCTCCTTTTTTTTTTTAATTGAAGGATGCTCATGTGGAGTCCTGGCTCCACAGGGTTCCAAGATGCACCCTCCACCCGAACCCATCTCCCATCACCAACGTCCTGTCTCCCTCCCCCTCCCGAATCCCAATCACCCGGCGGGCTCTATATGTCATCTCCTTCCTCTGTATATCTCCCTCTCAGCAAACCCTCCTGCTGTTCAGGAATGCAGTGTACCAAAAAACATCATTGTTTCACCACCCTAGTGGCCCGCGCGGCTGCAAGCGGCAGCGCGACCTGGGCTCAAACCGGCTTTGCTGGTCCTCTGGTCGTGGGACATTTTCCCAGCGTCTGGACAATGAAAATGGTGGCTAGCGTGGTGGACGAGTCCCATCCGGCTGCTTCCGGGACCCTCCCGGAGGCGACGGGCCCACTCCCAAAGCCCATCTGCCCTCCTCGGGGTTCCATAGTCAGCTGAGGCCCGGCGCGAGCCAGGCTCCCGCCTCCCGAGCCGTCTGCAAGACTCTGGATGCCGGGCCCGTCAGCGGCTCCTGGGCGGGAAACCGGGCTAGTCACGATGGAGGGGGAAGGGGTGACCAGCGCCTCCGTCTGACGACTTCCCAGTGCTTCCCGCCTCTTGGAGCCGCCTACTTGGGCTCGAACCGGCTTTGCTGGTCCTCTGGTCGTGGGACATTCTCTCAGCGTCTGGACAATGAAAATGGTGGCTAGCGTGGTGGACGAGTCCCATCCGGCTTCAGCAGTGATTTCTAATGTGACATTATAGTTCCTAATTCCCCATCAACCTCCCCAGTTTGTTACAACTACAATGATCATTATGTTGTACAGATGTGAAAGATCCTGGGAAGGACCTGTCCCAGCCTACTTCATTATCCAAGACTCTTGCGTGGCTGCACACTGTTCTTCCTATGTCAGACCATCCACCATCCAGGGCCCACAGGTCAGAGCCCTGGGGGGTGTAGACAAGCCTATCTCCTGTCTGCCACCTGCCAATGCAGCTGGGCACTGCAGCCACACCTGCAACACCTCGAGGGGCAGGTGGCCCTCAGTCAACTTCTTGTGAGAACCTCTGTTACCTAACTATTGACACCATTGTACAGATAATGGGCCTGGTAACTTGACAAGAGTAAGCAGCTCCAAGGTGATGGTGCCAGGAATGAAATACTTGAAATGAAACCCATATTGCAAACTCTATGCTTTCAGTACAACACAGCAGTGCCTCAGTTTTCCCACCTGTAAATGGACAATATGATAAAAGCTCTCCTTACCTGCAGCGGAGGGCTGGAGAAGAACCAAGTAAGATTGTGCCTGAGAAAGTCCAGCGAAGGCTGAAGTATAAGATGTCACTCTTGTTAGTATGGATAACTGTGGATTCTAGACACAAGAAATAATTCCTCTCCCTTAGGCTCTAGTCTCTGATGCTGTTCTCTATCCTCTTTAGGGAGTCCAAAATTTTAGTTACTCCTTCTCTTTCCCATTCCCCACACTAACATATCTATACATTGCCTCATTCTGCCTTGTACACCTGGGACCACACCTCTTCTTCCAGATGACAACTAGGTAATATAATAAAGCAATTATGTAGGAGGTGAACAACTATATTATTTTTTTTCTTGGAAAACTCAAGAGATACTACAATTTCCATCAGTTCCTCTCTCCCTCCTTTATGATACCCTCCACCCCCAATTTCTAAGAGGCCCACACTGATAGTAATTTATGTGAAAATGACTTCTCTTTCCCCATGTTGCCTTTCTTTATTGAGTCAATGCTCAACTAGGAGTAATTTTCTTCCCTTGGGAGATGCTTCACAATATCAATATTTTGGTGATCGCCACTGGGAGATGGAGCAGTGCTTTTGGCATCCACTGTGTGGAGAGACAGTAGGGAGCCTCCTACAGTGCGGAGGGACGAGCCCAAGAGCAAATAATTATCTGACTAAAAATGTCAGTAGGGCTGAGGTTAAAATTTCTCATTGTTATTTTCTGATTCTTTACAGACTCTTCATTAAGGAAGATGGCGTCTCAGAATATGGTTAGGGCCTAGTTTAATCTTCTGATTTAAAGGTGTCTCATGAGACACCAATTTTATTACTAGCAAGTTACTTTTTATCTCACCTCCTTATAGATATTACCTTGCTAGCATATATTTAGGAGGAAGCTCAGAGGGCATCCCATCATGACTAATAGTGTCTTTATTGGGATTTTTTTAATGGGAGGCAAAAAAATTACTCTTGAAGACCAGGACTGTTAGGATGAATTTAGAGGAAGTCCAGAAAAGAAATCAGGAAATTGGGATGTAGCATAAATTGATAATCTGCCACCTACAGGTCAAAGAGCCTATAGGTCAAAGAGCCCTAAGCTAGTTACATGTAAGGGAAGGTTCTTGAAGGGACAGAAACTTCCTGGCACCTGGGTGCATTGTAGCTTACCTGGATGAGATAAGATGGATAGATAGCCTTGGGATTTGGACCTTTCTAGACAACAGCAAGTGGAAATGAAGTAGTGACATATTTTTCTCTAAAAATAAACATATCAGGGAAAGACATTTTAATTAAAATGGGTAATAAAAATTAAATCCTAATCTCTCTTCTTTTTTGCTTCCGTTTTTTATTTTTTGGGGATAAAAATTATACATCAAACCTGATGATATCAGTTCAGGACTTCCTCCTGGATCTTTGCATAGGAATGTCACCTGGAGATGCTCACCATTCACTGTTCTCTTCTCCAACCATTCATGTGGCTAGAGAGCATTAGAACATAGGGACTTGACTCAACAATCCTTTGGTGTAATTCTAGACAGCGTCTATCCACCCTTCTTTTGGGGTCTCCTCCATGAGTGCTTTATCATGCCAGGAATACCTGCAGGGTTCGTATTATTAGCTGCATGGAGGTCATGGAAGGATTCTAACAGCAAAGAGCAAAAACCCAGTCTGGTCCTGTTCTCCAGGGAGGATGGTGGTGTGTGTTTACTGACCTCTGGCCCAACACTATGTGCCTTTAATATTTATTAGCCGAATGATCCTAGGCAAATTGTTTAATCTCAGTGGGCATCAGTTTCAGGAAAACAGTATTATTATACCCATTTTACAAGGTTAGCTCGAGAATGAAGTAGTAAAATAGGATGTATATCACGATCACGATCTTCCCGTTGATCATCTATTTGCTAGAGCGGGCACCAGTAATATCTCCATATGTCCTGTCTCATACCAGTAGAGCCAGGGCCATCGGCTGCTACAGGAACATAAAGAGCCTCAAACCATTATATTAGGTCATGGGAATGACCTAATATAATGGTTACTGAATTTGGCATATCAAATACAACATGAGAAGCTTGCCAGGCTTGCCGAGCGGGAGGCAAACTCTTTTAAACACCACCAAATAAAGCATTTATTGATGAACCGCATAGTTAGACTACGGCCGCGAGCCGGGCTGTGATGGGCTGGTCTGCTGGGTGGAGTTCTGACGAGAGGGAAGTCCAAATGTGGAAAATGGTGGCGCCTGTGGAGTGAGGGAGGGTGGTCTGGCTTGTTGTGAGGCTCTGCCGAGGTGGTGGGCCAGAGCTAGAACCCACCATGCCTCCCCTACTGCCTCATGAATGGCTGTGCACAGGGAGAGCAAGGAACAGCTCTGCCCCATGTCTGAGAGAGAGAGTCTCTGGGCCAGCATACCTGGGCCGGTTTGAGAAAAAAAAACTGCTGCAGGGTGGGTGTCGATGATCTGGGCTGTGATGGGCTGGTCTGCTGGGTGGAGTTCTGACGAGAGGGAAGTCCAAATGTGGAAAATGGCGGCGCCCGTGGAGTGAGGGGGTGGTCTGGCTTGTTGTGAGGCTCTGCCAAGGTGGTGGGCCAGGGCTAGAACCCGCCATGCCTCCCGACTGCCTCATGAACGGCTGTGCACAGGGAGAGCAAGGAACAGCTCTGCCCCATGTCTGAGAGTCTCTGGACCAGCATACCTGGGCGGATTGAGAAAAAAAAATGTTTATATATATATATATATATATATATATATATATATATATAAACATGTCTGGTACAAGTGCTCAATAAATGATAGCCATTATTATTTTATAGAAAAAATCTTTGACTTTGGAAGAATTGCTTCTGAGTCTGAAGTCAGAGAGTTTCTGCTGGAAACGCAGGTCACACAGTCACTTTCTCCTTCCCTGCTTTTTGCTTTTCCTCTATTACCTTTCCACTGTTCTGTATGTCGGATACTGTGAACTTTGTGTGTGTATGTGTATGTGTGTGTAAGCAGGGAGTATTATGGCTATGCCCTTGGCCTTTGCCTGGAGGAGCTGATAATCCAGCAGAAACAAACAAATGCACCACAAATAACCCATTGAGTGGTAAGGAACTAAGGAATTTAAAGCAAATTGGTTGGCATCTTAGGTTCAAACACACAGGGCTTTTTTCCCCTTTTTTATTTTTACAATTACAAAGATATACAAATAAAAAGTTCATATTTGGGTTTTGGTCATACAGTGTTCCAGCACCCATCCCTCCACCAGTGCCCATCTCTCACCAGCAACTACCCGGTTCTCTCCCCCTCCCCCAGCCCTCCTCCATGGCAGGTTCTTTATTTCTTTCCCTTTCTCTCTCTTTCTCTTTTCCTTCCTTTCCAGACTATGGATTACAGAACATACATTAAAGGGTTGTCATGTGTATCTTTTTGCCTCTATTGAATGCTCAGTTCTAGGTTGGCATTAGTACCCTCGACAATTGTTAGCACACTGTTCCATTTTCTGTCTTACCTAGCCTCTGACTCCCACACGTTTGTGATAATTTCCACCTTTGACAAGACCTCCTGATATATGTTTCACTTGACCTTGGATATTGGTATCATAATATGTACACATATATTTATGTCATGCAAATAAATGCAGTCATTCTGTATCTGTCTCTCTCCTTCTGGCTAATTTCACTCAACATAATCTTCTCCATGTCCATCCATTTATAGGCAAATTTTATAGCTTCATTTTTCCTAACAGCTGCATAGTATTCCATTGTGTAGATGTACCAAAGCTTCTTTATCCAGTCATGGATTCTTGGGCACTCTGGTTGTTTCCAGATTCTGGCTATTGTGAATAATGCTGTTATGAACATAAAAGTAGAGATGGTGTTTCTGCTGCGTATTTTTGGCTTCCCAGAGTAGATTCCCAGGAGTGGAATGGCCAAACACACAGGGCTTTAATTCCTGATTAAAGTCCTTATGAACTCCAGGTCAAAGTAAATGACTTAATCTTTTTAGACTTAAAAGTGATCATTGGTATAATGGGTGCCATGATAATAAACTATGCCTCATAGGAGGGCTAGGATGTGGTTCCATTTTAAAACACTTGCCTTGCATGTGTGATATCCTGAATTTAGTCCCTGGCACTGCCATAACACAAATAAAAAAAGGATTTTAAAGTAATTTATTAAAAGAAAATAAAAATGCACATTTCACATATCCAGAGATACTTATCCTAGGCACTTATCCAAAGAATATGAAAACACTCATTTAAAGAATGTTTGCCAGCTTCTACGAGGCACATATCACCCTGATACCCAAAGCTGGGAGAGACAACACAAAGAAAGAAAAATACAGACCAATCTCCCTGATGAACACAGATGCTAAGATCTTCAACAAAATTCTAGCAAATATTTTAATCATCAAAAAGATTATACATAATGATGCGGCTGGGGAAAGCTGGAACTCTGCTCTCCCTGGCCCAGCTGACTATGGGGCCCCCAGGATGACTGATGGGTTTTGGGAGTGGGCCCATCACCTCTGGGGGTCCTGGAAGCAGCCAAATGAGACTCACCCGCCACATTAACTGCCATTTTTGCGGTCTGAACGCTGACCATGAGGCCCCTAAGTCTTGCGGTCGTATGGTCCACCAAACTAGTGGAAACAGTTATATCCTTTAATGTACTGCATTTTATGATGAGTAGGAAATGTAGGTGGAAGGGAGAGATAGAGAGGAGAGAAAAGATATACAGAACCCTCCAAGTAGTTGGGGTGCGGGAGGGGAGGGATGTGGGGACATTGGTGATGGAAGATGGGTTCGGTGGAGGGATGGGTGTTGGAATACTGTAGAACCAAAACTCGAGCATGAGCATCTTAGCATCTTGCAATTGTATGTCTAAAAGTGGTGTAGTAACATTTGAAAAAAAAAAGCTAAGTGAAGACAAAAAAAAAAAGATTATGCATCATGACCAAGAAGGATTCATCCTGGGAATGCAAGTATAGTTCAACATTCCCAAGTCAATCACAAATACATCATATCAATAAGAGAAAAAAATTAAAGCCATATGATCATATTGAGAAACGCAGAGAAAACATTTGGTAAGATTCAACCTGTTCATGATTAAAATCCTCCAAAAAATGGGAATTGAAGGAACCTTCCTCAATATAGTGAAAGCTATCTACCAAAAGCCCACAGTGTGTATCTTTTTCAATGGGGAAAAATTGAAAGCCTTCCCCCAAGATCAGGGACAAGACAAGGTTGCCCAATCTCACCATTTTTATTCAATGTAATACTGGAAGTACTTGCCATAACAATCAGAGAAGAAAAGGATTTTAAGGGCATCCAGATAGGCAAGAGGGAAGTCAAGCTATCACTATTTGCAATTGACATGATATTACACCTAGAGAACCCTAAAATCTCTGCCAAAAAACTCCTAGAAACAATAGATACTTATAGTAGAGTGGCAGGGTACAAAATCAATACCCAAAAAGTCAGTGACTTTCCTATATACAAATAACGAAAGAGAAGAAAGGATATTAAGAAAATGATTCCATTCACAATTGTGCCACAGAAATACTTAGGAATCAGTTTAACCAAGCGTGTTAATGACCTGTACAAAGAAAACTACAAGACAGTGCTTCAAGAAAGAAAAGAGGACGCAAGGAAATGGGAACACTTTCCTGCTCATGGATGGGGAGAATTACCATTGTCAAATAAAGCTCTAGTAATACTCCCTAGAGCTTTCACGATCACGATCACGATCTTCCCGTTAATCATCTATTTGCTAGAGCGTGCACCAGTAATATCTCCATATGTCCTGTCTCATGCCAGTAGAGCAAAGGGCATCGGCTTGCTACAGGAACATAAAGAGCCTAAAAATCATTATATTAGGTCATGGGAATGACCTAATATAGTTGTTACTGGCATTTGGCATGTCAAATACAACACAAGCAGCTTGCTAGGCTTGCCGTGCGGGGAGGCATATTCTTTAAACACCTCCAAATAAAGCATTTATTGATGAACCGCGTGGCCGCAGCGGCGCGTGAGCCGGGCTGTGATGGGCTGGTCGGTTGGGTGGAGTTCTGAAGAGAGGGAAGTCTGGATGTGGAAAATGGCGGCACCCATGGAGTGGGGGGTCGTCTGGCTTGTTGTGAGGTTCTGCCGGGGTGGTGGGCCAAGGCTAGAACCCACCATGCCTCCCGACTGCCTCATGAACGGCTGGGCACAGGGAGAGCAAGGAACAGCTCTGCCCCATGTCTAAGAGTCTCTGGACCAGCATACCTGGGCCGGATTGAGGAAGAAACGGCTGCAGGGTGGGTGTCGATGATCCGGGCTGTGATGGGCTGGTCAGCTGGGTGGAGTTCTGGGCCGGATTGAGGAAGAAACGGCTGCAGGGTGGGTGTCGATGATCCGGGCTGTGATGGGCTGGTCAGCTGGGTGGAGTTCTGGGCCGGATTGAGGAAGAAACGGCTGCAGGGTGGGTGTCGATGATCCGGGCTGTGATGGGCTGGTCAGCTGGGTGGAGTTCTAAAATATGTGCTACATGTTGCAAGAACCATCTTATGACAAGGGAATTCAGTACCCTCAACAATTAACACTATGTCAGTAAACAACTGCTGTTCTAGAGCTTTATACAGATTCAATGTGGTCCTTATAAGGATACCCATGGCATTTTTCAAAGAAATTGACCAAAGATTCCTGAAACTCGTATGGAATAATAAAACCCCCCTACGGATAGCTAAAGCAATCCTTGGGAAAAAGAAAATGGGAGGAATCACCTTTCCCAACTTCAAACTGTACTACAAAGCAATAGCAATTAAAACAGCATGGTATTGGAATAAAAACAGACTTGTGGACCTATGGAATAGAGTTAAGTGTCCTGACACCCATTCTCAAACACACGATCATTTAATCTTTGACACAGGAGCAAAAAGTACAAAATGGAGCAAGGAAAGCCTCTTCAACAAGTGTGCTGGGAAAACTGGGTAGCTACATGTAAAAAATGAATTTAGACCTCTGTGTAACACCATGCACAAAAATCAGATCAAAATGGATTAAAGATCTCAATATCAGACCTGAATCCATAAAGTACGTCAAAAAATAGGAAGAACCCTCAACGACATTGAAGCTAAAGGCATCTTCAAAGATGAAACACCACTAACAAAGCAACTAGAAGCAAAGATAAACATATGGACTACATGAAAAAGCTTCTGCACCTCAAAAGACAAAAGAAACCATGACCAAGATGCAAAGACAGTCCACAGAATGGGGAAGAATATTCACCCAATACCTATCTGATATGGGGTTAATATCCAGGATCTATCAGGCACTGGTAGAACTTTACAAGAAGAAAACAGCCAACCCCATCAAAAAATGGGGAGAAGAAATGAACAGAAAATTTGACAAGGAAGAAATTAGAATGGCCAAAAGGCATATAAAAATGCTCATCATCACTAATAATCAGAGAGATGCAAATCAAAACACAATGAGATATCATTTTATACCACAGAGACTGGCACATATCCAAAAGGCAAGGACACCAAATGGTGGCGTGGATGAGGGAGAAAGGGACTTCTCTCCATTGTTGGTGGGAATGTTGACTGGTGCAGCCTTTTTGGAAAATAATATGGGCATCCTTCCAAAGACTAGAAATTGAGCTCCCATTTGACCCAGCCATACCACTCCTGGGAAGCCAAAAACACTTTTATTTTCATAGCAGCACTATTCACAATAGACAGAATCTGGAAACAACCAGAGTGCCAGAGAACTGATAACTGGATGAAGAAACATAGCATACATCTATGCTATGGAATACTATGCAGCTGTTAGGAAAGATGAAGTTATGAAATTTGCCTATAAATGAATGGAGACATGGAGAGTGAAATTAGCCAGAAGAAAAAGACAGATATAGAATGACTACATTTATTTGCATGATATACCCTGCACGTGCGCGATCCTCCCAGCGTGCCGGCCGCGGGGTCCTGGCTGCCTGTTGGCCGCGCTGGGTTGGTGGGGAGCTGCCTGTTTAGAGGGGGCTGCCCTGCGAGCTGACGTGCCTCGGGCCTGCCCGTACCCTCGTATCGGGCCCTTTTGTCCCCCAGTGTCTCTGCAGCCCGGCGTGGGCGGGAAGGCGCTGGCTAGCACGGTTTGCCCGACCTCTAACCCTCACCTGGCGCGGGCCTTCCTCTGCCCTGCGCCTCTCAAACCTGCCCCTGTTGCTTGCCCTTCCAGTCTGCATCTTCCTCCTCTGATCTAGATCAAAAGGCCCCTTGACACCCCCACCCCCATCTCCGCTTTCCTTGTGTTCAGGTGCTGGGTTAAGGGAAGGTTCCGGTGCGTGTTCCGGTGCGCACCATCCCAGACGTTAGATGCTAAGAGCTCGGCTTCCCGCCGCGAGTTCTCTCCTCTTAGCTGGTCCGGCAAAGCCTGTAGACGACTTGCTCTTGTTTGTTTGTTTATTTTCCCCCAAGGAGCAGTGCTTGAGTCGAGTTGCGGGTTGTGTGTTTGCCTTGCAAGCAGCTGACTCTGGTTCTTGGTCCAGCGCTTGCGTCGGGTCCCAGAGCACCTCCCAGCGTGGTCCCCGGGCACAGAGCTAGGCATAGGGATCAAAGACCAGTACAGAGTGGGTGGGGCTTTAGTAGGCAACCCGGGTTCGATTCCTGCCCCCCCCCCAGCCTGCCGGAAATGATCCCTGAGCACAGAGCCAGGAGTCACGCCTGAGCACTGCTGCGTGTGGCCCCAAAACAAACGAAAACAGTGCTAGGAGTAACTGAACATAGTCCGGATATCCCAAGCCCCCCAGACGCCCAGAAAAGGAGCAGGACTCAGCCCCAGACTCTTGATACCTGAATAGCCTGTTTGGGGCTGAGTATGACCACATTGAAGAAGGCAAAAAAGGCTTCAGGAAGACGGATTGATCTAGTGAATAAGTCAGTCCGGGCCCCCAGCCAGCCTTGCCTTGCTGGGGAGGAACCTGAGGGGCTCCCGTCCTCTGTGGCTGCAGCTCAAATCCTAAGCCCTTTTGCCTTTTTAATTTTTTATCCATTTATCTATTTACTTATTTATTTATCTATTTATTTATTTATTTAGAGGTGACTACAAGAGTATGCTACCCGCACGGCAGGCCTGGCAAGCTGCTCGTGTCGTATTTGATATGCCAAATACCAGTAACATTTATATTAGGTCATTCCCGTGACCTAATATAATGGTTTGAGGCTCTTTATGTTCCTGGAGCAAGTGGATGCCTTTGGGTTCTACTAGCATGAGACAGGACATAAGGAGATATTACTGGTGCCCGCTCTAGCAAATAGATGATCAACGGGAACATAGTGATAGTGATATATATGTGTGTGTGTGTATATATATATATATATATATATATATATATATATATATACATACATACATACATAATGAAACCAATTTCCAAGGTCAGGCAAAACATAGATCAGGTCTTGTCCAAGGTGGAATCTACCACAAACGTGTGGGAGTCAGAGGTTAGGTAAGACAGAGAAGGGAACAGTGTGCTAATAATTGTCAAAATGATAATATCAGCCTAGAACTGAGCATTAATACAGGTAAAAAGATACACATGATAACCTCTAAATGTATGCATTGTAATCTACAGTGTGTAAGAGAAGGATGAGAGAGAGTGGAAGAAAGAAGAGATAAAGAACCTGCCATAGAAACAGGCTAGGGAGGGGGAGGGAATTGGGGGACATGGTGGTGTGCAATGGGCACTGGTGGAGGGATGGGTGCTGGAACACTGTAAGACCGAAACATAAGCATGAACTTCTTTGTAATTCTATATCTCATGGTGGTATAATAAAATATAAAAAAAAAAAGAATGTTTGCACCCCTCATCTTTCAGAGCACTATTCAGAATAGCCTAAGCATGAACTCATCCAAAATACCCATCAAGAACTAATGGGAAAATTGGAACGCAACCTAGGCAAACAATGGAATATTACTCTGCCAATAAAAAGGCAACATTGTATCCTTTGGGACAGAAAGGGTGGGACTGGATGTGGTTACATATTTTGCAAAGCAAAATTAAGTGCAAAAATGAAACAATGAGAATAGTGAGTCCTTGCTCATTTGTGGATGTGGAAACAGGTGATGCACACAGATGACAGCTTCAGGGATGATGTCTGAAATTCTCCAATCTTGTAAACCTAGGAAGGGTCAATTGAAAACTTAAAATGCAAAGATTAATCATGCCTCCACGAGTTCTTCTGAACTCGAGCCCTTAGTCCTGTGCCCAGCACCTACAAAGTCAGAGATGGAGAAATCTTTGGGTCCTATAAGCTGAGCACATGACTCTGACCCTCGTGGCCTCTGTTTCAAGGAGTTTTGAGGAAGAAACGAACCAATATGAGTGAGTGAGGTTTGAAGAGGTCACCCTAAACTCCTAGTGTTTCATGCCAAGTTTCTGCATGAGGAAACGGGGCCCTGGAATGGCGCTGAATTCCCTGTTATCTAAGTGGATTATGTAATGAATATTTGGTGAGGCATGATTATGAAGGCAGAATCTATTCTCTGCTTCCTCAAGTCCAATGGAGCTCTGATTCCAGAGCATCCTGCAAGCCAAGAGGAGGGAGGGAGCTGGAATTGGGAGAGCAGGTTCCAGAGGAGATTAGGCTTGGAATAGCAGGTGATTACATGCAATTTATTCTCCGGGCAGCTGCTTTAACCTCCTGCCTATCTTTCCGTTCCAATTCCACAGGTCACCTCCTGCGGGCCTTCGCACAGGTGTGGAGCATAAAAGTAAAGGCGATAAGGGACTGCAATAGCCAACGGGGGAGGGGCATCTGCCGAGAGGGCTTTGTGCATGCGGGCTGGCTGTGTGGACAGTGGTGCTGGAATAGGTGACGGTCGTGTCTGGGCTGAGCCTCTGCTTGAAGCGTATGTCAATTTCTGTTTCCATCATTTATTCTATCACTGTGTATGTGTATGTGTGTGTGTGTGTGTGTGTGTGTGTGTGTGTGTTTTAGGGGGGAGGTTGTTACACCCAGCATTGCTCATGGGTTAGTCCTGGTTCTGCACTCAGGAATCCCTCCTGGTTGTGCTCAGGGGACCATATGGGACACCGAGGATTGAACCTGGGTTGGCCTCGTGCAAGGTCAATGCCCTCCCCGCTGGACTATCGCGTTGGCTCCTCAACAAGTATTTTTTCTTTTTCTTTTTTTTTTTTTTTGTGCCTCTGCCACAGCCCCAGCATTGAGTTAGGTTCTGTAGAACAAGGAGTTGATGAGATGCTACTGAGCATGTGGATTTATTCCTGAGCTTGTGGGTTCTTTAGTAGTTTGGGAGAGATTTGCATGAATAAAACTCAGATTCTTAGGGAGTAGCATTACACCATGTAGTATCAGTAGAATGATCTGGTTCTTCCTTCCCCCGCTGCCCCTCCCCCAACGGCCAGATCTCTCATGTACCAGTGTATAGCTTCACTTGTTCTGTCTCACAATACTCTGAGGATGACCTCCCAGTTCCATATCTGTGCCATCTTCTCACAGTGTATGATGGTTGGGACCATACACCATTCTCAGTGCAGTGTAGGGTGTAGGTCTGGACCCTGCAGCTGGAACCCTGTCACCTATGTCCCTTTACTGGGGCCTGTTGCTATGGGCACTGTTGCTTGACCTCTCTAGAGTTATCCCCAGTAGCTCCTTGTCCCCTTGGTTTTTCATGGTCTCAGCTATGGCCACATGGCCATCAGTGAAAACCTCTGCTGTCTTGCCATCTGTCTGGTGTAGGTGAGGGTCCAAGAGTATTTCCTGGCTGGGGAGTTACATCTTCCCCCAACTCCCACCCCCTGTATTTCCCTACCATCCTATTGCCTATTTTGAGTGGAAACCTTTTCAGCACATGTAATATATTAAACAACCAATGAAATGAACTCATTTATCTGACAACCCTTCTTGTTATTCCCACCATAATAAAACCATCTCCATCTTCCCAGAGTTTGCAGAAGGACTTCAAGTTCAAATGTGTGTATTGGCTATGTGAGAGTAATGAGAACTGCTGTAAAGACAGCAAAGCAGGGGCCAGGGAGGAGCTATAGTACAGCGGGAGGGCATTTGTCTTGCATGGCATCCCATATGGTTTCCTGAGCATCGCCAGGAGTAATTCCTGAGTACAAAGCCAGGAGTAACCCCTTACTATTACCAGGTATGACTCAAAACAACAAGAACAAAAATAAACTTGCTAGTGTGGCAGGTTAGGGTGTTTGCCTTGCACTCAGCTGACCCGGGTCCGATCCCTGGCATCCCCCGAGCACCGCCATGAGTAATTCCTGAGTGCCCAGCCAGGAGAAACCCCTGAGCATTGCTGGATACGACCCAAAAAACCCCAAAAAAGTGGATGAGTTTAATGGGTGTGCATGGTAGGGGAATCCAAACTACTAAAGGAGTGATTCCTACAAGATGATAAATTTAAGGAAAAGGATAAGGGTGAGGGGACACTCTCCAGAAGAAGGACAAGAAGATATGTGGACCAGGTTAAGGCATGCAAGTGCAAAGACCCTGAGGTAGGTGAAAATAACTCAATGAATTTACCATGAGCTAGGAAGAGTAGAACAGCGCTCACGCCATGTTCTGGGTTCCAGGGTACAGGTGGAGGCGACATGCCTGATGTCTAAATATTTCTAAGTATTGACTACATTTTAGGAGTAAAACACAAAGGATAAGGATGATCAAGAACCACAAGATTGAAATAAACTTGAAACTCCTTTCAACTCTGTGGATGGACGGGGTGGGGGTGGGGGATGACATTGTCTTAGCATTGGAGATTGAACTGGTTGTTAAGATAAAGAGAAGAGGCCAGACTTCCGGCTTGTCATGAATGAGACTTATGAAGGGACTAACATGGATGTGATGGACATCATATCATGTTGCAAACTGGACCTCAGCAGCCATGTCCCTCCCCCGCCCCCGCTAGCCCACTCCAGCACGCACAGTGCTAAATTGTACGAGTACCCCTGGACCCAGGAACTGAAACATGAAAGGCAGCAAGAAAACGGTTGCTTGGCATTGCCAGGAAACAATGCTTCATTTTGTAAGAATATATTGCACTGGCGTTATCAGGGAGGCAGGATTGACAAGTTAATTAATTCGTGTTTTCTCCTGCCTAAATGTTTTCAAAGCTGAAATTTCTGCTTTAGAAGGCAGTGTTTGTCTCCAAAATCAGCAGGGGCACCCAAGACAATCCTTCCTGGCATTTGAATGCTTGTTGGCTTTTGTTTTTAAAGATATAGAGCAAAGGGAGAGTGAGAGAGGAGCCATTCCCAGGAGGCCTGGGATGGTGTTAGGAGCTTGATGCTGGGGTCTCTCTGGGCTGGTCTGCCACACTAGCTCTCACGTGATTTAAAGAGCTTAGAAATCATTAATCATCCCCACCCCCATATTTATGATATGGAGCATCACCTACATCAGAGGACCCCTCCAAGGAGGGACAGAATAGGGGGTGGTAAGGAGCAAAGAGCCCTTGAACCTTCCCTGCCAGATGGGTAGGGATCTGGACTTTATTCCAAGTGCCATGGGAAGTGATGGAAAGGTTTCCAGGAGGAGAAGGGCATCATCAGATTCGGGTTCTTTCAATATCACTCTGAAGGTGGTAGGGAAAGGAGGCTTGAATGGGGTGCGAGTGACTGGAACTGTTCTTTCAGTTGCTGCATGAGGAATGAAGAGGCCCTCGCCAGGGTTTCGCCTCCAAGGCTGTGTCTGTATGCTCATGGGCCCTGGTTGGTATCCCTTACCCAGGAAGGCACCTTGAACTTGTTTTCCATGAGGGGATTAGGTTTTGCCAAGACTTCTGTGTGCTTAGGGACAAGCCTGTCTGAGAAAATCCTTTGAGATATTGGGAGTTTTATAAATTTCCCAGGGGACTCCAGAGGCCCAATTAGTCCAAACCTATGTGGGACTAGGAATCGTCCTATTCAAGTGGGAGATATTACCCTTCGTTCCCGGGAGCTGTAAGATGAACAGTCTGGGGACAGACACATAGCACAGGGCAAAAGGCTCTTGCCTTGCTTGTGGGTGACCCCCCAGTTCAACCCCAGGTACCACGTGGTTCCCCTGGCCACCACCAGCTTCAGTGACTCTGAAGACCCCCGAGCACCACCATGTCCCCAATTCCCTCCTCCCTCCCCAGCCTTGCTTTTATGGCAGGTTCTTTATCTCTTTTCTCTCTCTCTTCCTTCTCTTACACACTATGGATTACAATGCACACATTTAGAGGTTATCATGTGTATCTTTTTGCCTGTATTAATGCTCAGTTCTAGGCTGATATTATATTATTATAAAGGGGCTGAGCCACGCCATATGCTCAGGTCCTTGTATTGGTTCTTGGCTGAATATCTTTGGGGAAGGGTCTATGTAGGTCTCCTGAGCACTGCTTTGGAGACTTCCCTCAACTGAACTTCCCTCCTCAAGAAGAAGATGTGGGTGGTGCTAAAGAGATAGTACTGGGGGCCAGAGCAGGGGAGGGCATTTGCCTCCCTGCTCAGGTTTGATCCCCGGCATCCCATATGATCCCCTGAGCACTGCCAGGAGTAATTCCTGAGTGGAGAGCCAGGAGTAACCCTGAGCATCGCTGGGTCACTTGATCACTTGAATCCCGTTATTCATTGATTTGCTCGAGCGGGTGCCAGTAACATTTCCATTGGACCCTATCACGTGCCAATGTAGCCCAATGGCATCTGGTTGATTCAGGAATATGAAGAGCCTCAAACCGTTCCTTCAGGGTCTTTACAAGGAAGTCTAACCATCTTGTAGGTGGGCGGCCACGTGATCTTTTGACATCCCGTGGGATCCAGTCGGTAACGGCTCTAGTCCAGCGGTTGTCTCCAAATCGCATTACATGTCCAGCCCATCTGATTTTTGATGCCTTGGCAAACGAGACAGTGTCCCTGATTCTGGAATAGCGACGGAGGTCATAACTCCGATTCCCTCTCTCACTTGAGTGAGGCGTGATATTCCAAGCATAGCTCTTTCGATTCCTCTCTGGGAGACCCGAATAGCATTCTCATCCTGCTTTCGTAGGGCCCAGGTCTCTGAGGCGTATGTTAATGCAGGGAAAATGGTGGAGTCAAAGAGATGTGCCCAGAGCTGGAGGTTCTTTTGTCCTTTTAGCTATTTCTTCGATGCCTTTGAAGGCATTCCATGCCACTCTCTTCCTCCTGCGCAGCTCAGGTTTTAGGTCATTCATCATGTTGATTTCTTGACCTAGGTACACATAACTGCTGCGTTCAGAGATGTTTGTTCCATTGAGTGAATGGGGCCTCAGGAACTAGTTCATTCTTCATGAACATTGTTTTCTTTAGATTCAGCTGTAGACCTATCTTTCCACATTCTCGGTCGAAGTCAGCCAGCATTTGTGCCGCTTGGCTAATGTTTGGTGTTATTAGAACGATGTCATCAGTGAAGCGGAGGTGGTGTAGTTGCCGACCATCTATCTTCACTCCCATTCCTTCCCATTCTAATTGTTGCATGATGTTCTCGAGGGTGGCGCTGAAGAGTTTTGGTGAAATGGTATCACCCTGTCGAACCCCTCTTTTCACATTAATGGTTACTTCTTTGTAGAATGGTGAGATCCTGGTGGTGAATCCGTAATACAGCTCATGAAGGATCTTGATGTATTGGGTTTGAACACCCTGTTTGGCTAGGGCTTCGATGACTGCTTCAGTCTCCACAGAATCAAAGGCTTTCTGTAAATCAATGAACGTGAGACAGAGCGGCATCTTGTACTCCCTACAAACTTCGATGAGCTTGGTTACTGTATGGATATGGTTGATTGTGCTGAATCCTTTCTGGAAGCCTGCTTGCTCGCATGGTTGTCCTTCATCTAGTGTTCTGCTAATCCTGTTCAGGATGACTCGTGTAAACAGCTTGTAGATGATGGACAACAGACAGATGGGGCGATAGTTGCTGATGTCGTGAATGTCTCCCCTTCTTGAACAGTAGAACTGTCCTGCTGGTTTTCCATTGGGAGGGCACTTTGCATTCGGACAGGTAGCGTGTGAAGAGCCGATCTAGTGTATTGATGAGTACCGACAGCAGATTCTTCAGGTGTTCAGGTCTGACTTTGTCTGGGCCTGGTGCTGTTCCTTTCTTTTACCGACGAGATGGCATGTCAGATTTCAGAAGGGAGAACGTTGGGAATGACATATCCATCCTGGTGAATTTGGTATGTGGGTATGTGGAATTTGGAATTTGGTATGTGGCTTTCCCCGTTGAACCCCCTGCATTCCATGGACCATGAGAGCAACTTCCGACCCGAGTCCACCATCCCTATGGAGCCTCGGAGGAGCCACCAACTGGGAACTCTTTGGCACCATTGCAGCAACATGGGAAGATACCATCATTGATGACATCGATGAAGAATACAACCGACTGGTTCAGCACCTCCATGATTGTGCAAAGAATGCTGAGAGAGAGAAAGACACAAAAGGACGCTTGTCTTCAGAAACTCTTGAGCTCATTCGCCAACGTGGCAAGGCGCGAGCCTCAGGAGACCAAATGCATCGCTGGGTATGACCAAAAAAAAGAAAGAAAAAGAGAGAGAGGTGGCACAGTGGGAAGGGCACGTGCCCAACCCAGATTTGATCCCTGGACACCCATATGGTCCCAAACCTGAGTGATAGGATGGAGGACAACAGGGGCATCCTGTGATGGCCAGGTCCAAACATTTCATTCTTTGAGAAAGGCATTGAGCAACTTGGCCAAGCTTAGCAGCGATATTTCAGAGCGACCTTAAACGTGCTCTTTGCTTCCCCAGTCAGAGGTTCCTCTAGGCTGGAAGGATGACCCCTGTTGATGTTTGATTTCTTCATTTTTTTGGGGGCCACACTTGGCAATGCTCAGGTGTTACTCCTGGCTTTTGCAAGCAGCAGGCCCCTGTGCTATGTTAGGCACTAAAATTCAATTTAATTTAATTTCATCATCTAGTTTTTGGATTTTGAGCCATCCCTGGTAATGCTTAGGGCTTATTTCTGGATCGACGCTCAGTGATCATCCTGGTGGGACTCAGGGCACTGTATGTAGTGCTGGGGTTTGAACCCGGTTGACCAAGTTTGAGGGAAGGCCTCCTACCTGCTGTATCTGTTGCTCCATCCTCCAGGTTCTGCAATTTAAGGGGCCTCCCAGGTGACGCTGCTGCTCCTGGCTCAGGGATAATACCTTGGGAACCACTGTCTCAGGATGGCCACATGTGGAAGTTCCCCCAGTGGAAGAGGGAGAAGAAACAGGAGACTCCATTGGTTTTTGCTTCTCATTTGGGTTTCTCGGGCTTCCCACCCTGCTGGCCAGGGCTGTGATAGAGGAATGGAACATTGGCATTCTCTGCTGAAGCTCTGAGGCCCTCCAACCTCGAGGTCACCCCTCAATGCGGTCCAGCACCAGAACCCAGACTAGGGACCAGTCTTCTAGCACCCTCGGTGCCTTTCTGAGTGACAGCTCCTTAAGAGCATCAAATTGTTCTGCAAAGGCGAAACCTGGTTTCCACTGCTTCTGGAGAACAAAACCTTTACAACATAGGTGGTGTCTGGGTGAGCTGGGCCCCTGAGCCCTGGAGAAGGTGGGCCAATGAGAAGACTTGCATTTCCCACCGCTTCTGGTGGTCCTCTGCCAACAGCACCTCTGCTGAAGTGATGTGTGTGGAGGATGTGGCTGGAAATGCAGCTGGTGATGGTGATGGAGGGAGATGTCGACTGCACTGCCCCAGCCCCTACTTAAGTCTCCTGGACTGTGACCTCTGACCTGCCAAAAGCAGCAGGAGGGCTTGTTGGCAGTGCCTGCCTCTGGCCCTTTAGTCTGTGCCCGGGGCTGCCTCTCCATCGAGGAACCTGGCCAGGAGACTTCAAGTTCTGGCATCGGTATTTTTTAATTAGAAGGAAGGAGGCGTTAATTTGGGGCCACTCCTGGCTGTGCTCAGGGCTTATTCCTGGCTCTGTGCTCAGGGATCATTCCAGAGCTCAGGGTTCCGGAAACCACTTGGGATGCCAATAATTAAACCTGGGTTGGCTGTGTGCAAGACAAGCAACTTCCCAGCTGTAGTATTTCTCTGGCCCATGTGTTTCTTGACGTGCTAGTTCCCCTGAGCCCATGGCCCAACCTGGGAGACAATCTCTGGCCTCCCTTGGATGAACTTGTTTGTCTTCCATGTCTGCTTCTGAAGGCCTTTCCTCCAGAAGCTGCCCTGCCCTGCCCGCTCTGTCATCACGAGCATCACCACAGCTGCACCTCTAGGTTTTGTGGTTGCTCTGAATCTGTGAATATCACTGCCTTCCCAGCAGGACCTGGACATTAAAATTAGAGCTATGCACTAGCCAGGCTGGAGAATGGTACTGGTGAGTGGTTAGGGGTGCAGCCTAGCAAGCTCCTGACCCCAGTTCAATTCCCTGCACCCTATGGTTTCTCCTCTAGCCCCTCATGCACTGCAGGTGTGGCCCAGGTAATATTTGGCACTAACAGGGCCCAAGAAACCCTGTAACCTCAGATCCTGGCATTGACCCTCTGGTCCAGTTGGCTGAAGATTACAGGTGAAGCCCTTGAGCCTCCTGAGAACTGTTGGGGAGACCCCCTCATCCCTAAAGAGCACTGCAGGGTGTGGCCCAGGAAATCAGGGATGGCGGATGTCTCTGGTTCTGAGTACAACGGCTAGAAGCACTACATCGTTGTGTCATTCCAACCTTCCAGGCTGGACCAGACCCTGTTGGATGGGCTCTTCCAACTTAGAAACACCTGTCTCTCCTCACTTCTCAGAGACTCTGTCCATTCAATTGAGGCATGATTAAGAGAGGAGGTTTGAATTTAGACATTGTTTTTAGTTGAAAACAACTTCCATGATAAGATGTAGATCCCAGGCCTCTGACCACTAGGCTATATTGCTGACCCTTTCAGGAGATAGTTCCCATGATGGTGAATTCTTGGGTCCACTTGGTTGGACCCTGTGGAGCTCTGATACTTAGGCTTTGGGGGCACCTCATCCATCCAGCGTGTTTCTGGAAGAAATGAAGGCTTTGATCAGGGGGCTGAGTAAAGCAGATGGGTTTTGCTCCTGGGGGCCCTCATCTGATCTGTGGAGGCTAGAGAAAAGGAAGAATTGCTTCTCTCTGCCTGGCTGGCTTTAAGCTGGTTCCCTCGTCTTCTTTTCTTGGAATCAGGCTCAGGCTGGGACTTTTACAATCTGCTCTCCTGGGTCTCAGGCATTTGGGCCCAGACTGAAATCGTACCATGTATTCTCCAGCTGGCCAGATGCCTGTCTTGGACTTTGCAGCCTCTGGGAACCTAGGAGCCAATCCTTTAGAGTCAATATCTCGACCCATAGTCAATCTATAGCCAAGCTATTGCTAAACAGGACAAACACACTTTGCTTGTACAGTACTTTGCAGATACTGCATGTTATTGTTGGGGGGTGCTTTTTTAGGGACACAGGCAGTGGTGCTTGGGGTTTACTCCTGGCTCTGTGCTCAGGGATCACTCCTGGTAGTGCTTGGGGAAATCACATGTGGTGCTGGGGATTGAACTGAGGTCAGCTGCATGCAAAGCAAGCACCTTAAGCCCTGTACTGACCTTCCAGCCCAATATTGCATTTAAAAAAATGCAGTTCTCTCCAGCAGTGAGAAAATTTGATTCACAGAAGGCACTGAAGATTTTTGGCAGTTTCAGCAATAAAGTATTTTAAAGTGGAAACTTGTACCAGGGGCTGAGGACTACTTCTGGCACTCTTCAACTGGTGTGGGTATGAGGCTTTAGTGCTAGGGTCCAGTACTTGGGGGTTGCTATAGTGTTATCCAGGGGTGCTTGGGAGAGGCATGTAGTGCCAGGAATTAAACTAGGGGCTCAGTGTGTGCTCTAATACTTGAGCTACCTTCCTGGCCTTATTCTTTCTTCTTTTGGTTTTGGAACATACCCAGAGGGTACTCAAAAGCTATTATTCCTAAGTGTAGGCCCTGGGGACTATGCCGAGCTTGGGGATTAAACTCAGGGCTCCATCTACTCTCCATCATTGCAGCTTTTACATTTTTTCAGGTTTTGTTTGTTTGGGACCACACCCAACAGTGCTCAGGGCTTACTCAGGGATCACTCCTGGTGGGCTGGAGAAACCATCTGGGGGTGCCGGGATCAAACCTAGTTGACCTTTTGTCAGTCAAGTGCCCTACCTGCAGTACTATTGCTCTGACTCCACATTCTTGCTTTTTAAAGACACAATTCTATTGCTCCCAGAACAGATGAACAGTATGAACATAACTTCCCATGCTTCAGAAATCAGAAAAACGTTCATGCTTGTGTTTGTGTGACACACGCTTATTTGCCATGATCTGGAAGTGACCCCGCAGCATCGCCAAAGCCTGCTTGTGTTTCTCTCTCGCCTCTTGGTTCTCATTTTTCTGAGGTCATTCCCTGATGAATGCAGCGACTGGCCTGCTGGCACTATGGATCTCTCTTCCTGGTATCCCTGGTTGCCATGGTGAGCCCTTATCTGCATATACATTTCAAGAAACTTCTCCATTTATTATGAGTTATTTGGAAGAACTGGACCACAGTGCCTGCTTGTACTTAATATTGGACAAGAGGGGAAAATTGCGTGGTTCTAAGTGGTTTCTAATCAGAAACAACAGATGTTTCACAGAAGGCAGTGTTTCTTTGAATTGTTTTGATAATAACATTAAAAAAAATCCTAAGGTAGAAAGGAGAACTTTAACTTGAACCATATGTGCATTTTTCTGAGAATCGGTGGAAAGATGAGTTAACAGTGTCCCAGGAATCAGAGCCGGTGGCTTGGCGACTTGTGGCTGCAGGAGTTGACCTCTGCTCCCTTCCGTACCTCTGGGGACAGAGAAAGGAGTTTCTGAGATTATAAGGGACTTAGACCTTTAATAAAACCCCAACTGCAAAAGGGACACAGACCTAAGGCTTCCTTTTCTAAATGCCTCCTCGCTGCCAGGTACTCATCCTCTACCTTTGAGGATGTAATGGCATGGGCGCTGACTGTACTTCCCTGGCCCTTGAAAACAGGCTGCTTCAATATTCAGGAGTTTGGGAAGTAGTTGTTAAGCTTGCGTAGATGTTAGCCATGATGGGATTATTTACAGTGACAGCCTCAATTGTCCCAAATCAGGGTCTGGTTGCTTTGGTCTTTGTTTTTACCTGAGAGTTGGTTTCTAAGTTGGTAAACCAACTTTCAGGTACAACCACTGGTTCTAAAAACCTGAGTGAATATTTTGCGATTTTGCCAGCCCACCTCAGCCCTTAGCCGATTTACTCTGCCCTTCTCTCAAGCCAATGGTTGAGATGGGAATGACCATCTACCTCCCTCCCTTCCAATCTGAGGAGTGTGTTCATTGACCTCGATTTGGCCAATCAAAGCACTTCAACCCTTTCTAGCCTTTGAGACTCACGTAACATGAGGATTGGGGGTGTGGAAGCTCACATGGGAGAGCCCATGCTTCAGGTGGAAGCCACCTCACCCTGCTTCTCTTCTGGCACTAAGGTGACCCCCTCTCTTCCCAAAACAGAGCTAAC
>JAJIBD010039203.1:0-21100 GCA_021461705.1 Cryptotis parvus | reverse complement strand
ACGGGAGGAAACTCACTAGTGAAAGATTCTAGGAGACCATATTTCAGCAGTCCTTTTCCCCTCTCTCCCTTACTAGTGAGAGAAATGGCTAGAGCACACCTGGAGGTCAATTAGAATGTAAAGGAGGCTCCTAGCAGCTTTGGCCCCAGGCAAAGAAAAAAAGGGTAAAAAAGACTAGGAAGGAAAACCTCTCACCAAGACAGAAAGTCACATCCAGTAAGAGATGCAGCAAATATCAGCAAGGCCACAGAAGGTAGCAAGCAAAGCAAGACAGAACTTTTCTTCTCCCGATCTCTTGAAGCCCATGGCAGGTTAGGTCCAGCTCCACACACAGTTTGTGGTCCTGGTGGATGCCCGGGAGGGCCCTAGGGTTGCATGTAATGCAGAGTCACTGATCAAGAGGTCCACAGCATGATAATTCTCTGAATTAGTGGCCAGCATGTGAGGGGTTAGAGTCCCCTCTGAGTGGCCAGTATGGGAGGGTTAGAAGTCCCCCTTGGGTTGCTTGTTAAAACAGTGAACCTCCAAAGCGTCTTAAGGATCTTTGTAATAACACGTGGCCTGAGTATATATCTAACATCCAGGCCTTCATGGTATTGTACCAAGCTTTGCAAAGAAAAAAAAAATGTCAGATTTGCTGTACGCGGTGTCTTGGAATTAAAGGAACCAGAACAGGACCCCACACCAACTGCACAGGCAGGGAACAGAGACTGGTGCAGCTGAAAAACTGGACAAGGCGTAGGTCCAAACTGGTGGAGCAGGGCTATTGCCCTGGGGGGGACTGCTCTTCCTTTCTCAGTCTCTCAGTTTCCTCTACCCTTCCAAAAGGGTCAAATCATAACTAAAGATCAATCAATCAACTGTATATGTATGTGTGTGCGTGGTGTGGTGGCCATCAATTGTTTGCAGTTGTCTTGTCTGTGTGAAACGTTAAAGTGCTAAATGAAACCAATTTGAAATCAATAGCAAATTGCTGAGCCAGGGATAGGCAATGTGTTCCAAACTGAGTGAACAGGAGAAATTGACATGTTCAATCTAAATCTTATGGTAAAAGTTAAAAGGTCTAATTGTAAAACCTTTTTAAGTGTTCCTGATCCCTGAAATTCTCTCTGCTCCCGAACTTGTGCTGTTTAAAAAGGGTGGGAGCTAGAGCCAGAGTCAGCAAAAGATAAAAACTTTGTAAGATAGTGCAGAGCTTTACCTCATAACTTTTGGTTAAATTCTAATGAGGAAATTAGGCCGTTTTTGAAAATTAACTAAGGTACAAGAACTGTTGCAATTAAATCAAAAAAGGTCTTGTGTTTCATGAGTTCAAATGTTTCTTTTTATGTTGGTACATATTCGTTTTATTTCTGCAATAGGGTAATCACCTCAGCCTGATAAATCTGGTAGAATTCCAGAGTAGCCCTTGCTGGAGAAAAAAAAAGGTGAATCTCTTTAACATTCAAGGAGCTAAGAATGTTCATTTAAATTTTGTGGTTTTCTAAACATGAAAAAAATTAAAAGAACTGTAAAAAGCAAATGACAGCGATCAGTTTTTTCTTTTTTCAGACTTTGTTTTTAGTCTGCCCGGTATGTGCTATTATTGAGATAGTCTTAACACATGTGAGCTTTGCCAACAGGTATCAACCTAGTCTTTACCTTGAAAGTCTTAGTTATTCACAAGTGTGAAATCTTTACTGTTACTTGGTAGCAATCTTTTGGGTATTTTAACTTTTGCATTGTTTGTGTTCCTAAAAACTGAAATTCTAAAAATAAAATTTTAAATGTTTTCTGGATAATTTCTAATATAAAGTGAACCTTTGCTAGCATAAATTCAAATGAACTTTAATTGTAAGTATGTCAGCCTCTTAAATATGTATGGAACTGATTTAATGCTTTACAGTAGTTTTGCTATGCTAAATGAAATAATAATTAGCAACCTGTTTCCAAATTTGGGAGATTGATTTGGATTGAGCTCTGTAAAAATAAGGAAGCTAATACCTTTAGGAGTGTAACTATAAGAAGTCTAGATAATGCATTTTTTAAGTAACAGAAAGATAATGAATGGAGATGTCTGTGGGAAAAAAGAAAGGAATTCTGTTAAAGTGAAGGCTTGTTTTTACAGGAAAGTTACAGGACAGAATGAAATGTAAAGAAATGTGTAGAAGGTCGGAGAATGTTGAGTAAACAAACTATGAAACTCTTTTTCTGAAGAATTGTTCTGAGTACCTTTTTGGTAAAATCTATGGAAAAGACATTAGACAAACGGTATGGACTCCTGTTACAGTGCTCCTAAAAATTAGTAATTAGGGTTTTGACATGAAATTAAAATAAGTTAGGATACTGTTAAACTGTATGCTCTATTTCAACAGGACTTTATGCTTCTTTTAAGCAGTTCCAACAGCAAATTGGTGTATTGCACTTGTAAGTAAAATGTAA
Organism: Cryptotis parvus; assembly: GCA_021461705.1. Classification (NCBI taxonomy): domain Eukaryota; kingdom Metazoa; phylum Chordata; class Mammalia; order Eulipotyphla; family Soricidae; genus Cryptotis; species Cryptotis parvus. The sequence goes on along the minus strand of JAJIBD010039203.1, from coordinate 18,679 downwards.
TATATGCTTTCTCTCTTTACACCTTCAGTATGTTTTTAATGGTTTACGGCACTGTGTTGGTTTGCATAAACTCAAACAAAAATATTTCCTCTCTGTAATAGGGCCTAGCCCTTGCAGACAGGAAAGGCAGTATGGGGACCCCAAGGCCCTCTTCCAGGAAAATAGAAGTCAAAGGGATTGGTCTAAATGACAAAAGCATGTAGTTAACAGGTACAGCTGCAAGTACTCTACAAACCTCAGGGGAGACCCCTAGGGGGCAGGCCGGCTGAAGAAAGAACCGAAAATCATCTCTGCTGTGAAGAACAAGAATCTGCTAGTCTGTGGTGACTGACAACTGCCTGGGCCATGCAACAAGGACAGCTGCTGCAGGAGGAAATGGTTTCAGCCCCAAAGAGGGATGTTGTCACGCTCTGCTAACTTAGTGGAAGAGGCCCGAGGTCACCTGTAGCTCATCATGGAACCTGATCTTCATGGCCAAGCCTGAGGTAGCCCTGACGTAACAGGTAGAGACATTAAAATACTATGATTGGTGTTGGCATGCTCTGTCTCAGCCACTTCCCAGGACTTCTTAGTAGTAACCGGGTACCCTAAGTGGAGAGTTCTCCAGTCTTGCTGTGTTTATGCAAAAGAACCAGTCAGGTTTATTAAGTCATTTGACAAATTTAAAGTAAAGGTGGAGAAAACCATATTTCTATAACTTTTGTAAAGATTCAGATTCTAAATCTACAGAAAGGTAATTAAATAAATGTATCCAAATAGGCTTGATTTAAAGGTAACCCCATGGCTAATCCAGTTGCTTAAGTTTGCTAATAGGCCAAGGGTTTTCAAGTTAGCATCCAAATTGGTTGGATGTTTATTCTTAGTTCTATAAGTACACAGTCATTTAAAAATTCTAAGGTCATAAGAATTTTAAAAGTTTTTTTGAATTCTTAAGCCATCATGGTACCAATACCTCATCCAGTAACATTAGGAAATAACAATTGTCCATGGAAGGGACAAAACAGGGCAGTTTAGAGTAACTCAGAACTGTGTTTTATGTGTCATAAATCTTAAGAATCGGCAGTTTGACTTTTGGCAAAAAATTCAGATGATCAGCATATAGTCATTATTGGTTCTAACACATTCAGTGAGGGGCAAGGCTTTTCTATGTTGTACAAAAGCCAGAGAGGTGACTTGGTGTTTCTATAAGAAAAATCTGGACACAAAATGTTTGCTTCAATTTTTGTGTTACCTTAACACTGTGTTTTCTAAAACAGCAAATATTCTGCCCTCACTAGGGCAAAGAGGGACTTTACTCCTCCAGGGCCTAATCATTTCTAAGTAATGTTCTTAGCCTAATTGATCTGATCTTTTCTTGCAGATAATAATAACTTCAGAAAATCTGATCCATTCATTGCATTGCATGGGACCCATTTGGAATTTCACCCCTTGCACAGGCAGGGTCTACAGTCCCTTTGTCAGCATGAAGCAGCTCAGAAGATGGACCTTCACCCATTTTCCCTTAAAAAATATAAGGCGGTGAAATCTCTTAAAAGAAATATGATGTGGATAAATTGACAGGAAAGGGCCCCGTGGCAGTGAAGCAACCTAGTCTAGGAAAAGTGCTGCTTCTACGCCAGACCACTCTGGGATAGTGAAGGAAGCGGAGAGAGTGGTTGGAGTCTTGGTTCAGCGCAGTTCCCTGACTAACTACCTTGCTTTCAGCCCTAGCCGGGCCCCTCATCATATTCTTATTGATTTAACAGTTGGGCCTTGCCTTCTTAATAGGCTACTTGCGTTCATCAGAGACCGGGTGGGTAAAGTCAAGTTGTTAGTACTCAGGCAACAGCATCAGGCCCTCACGGAGTAAAGGCCTCTAATGGTCTCTAGGATTAGAGAACCCCCCATAAGAAAAGGGGGAATGAAAGAATGGCCCCTTGCCCACAGAACACAAAGACAGGAACCAGAGGTAACTGATAAAATGCAGGTAACTGATAAAATGATGGCTCAACTGAAAGTAACTGATAAAATGATAGTTCGACAAGAGCACAGCAGGAAGGGCCTTAAGCAAATAATTCCAGGGAGGGCTACAAGGCAAACATTCCCGAGAGGTCGCGTCCCTGATGTCCCCTCTGTATTTGGTACGATACCTGACTGGTGGGTGATGGATTTACCTGGTGCAGAGTGATTGGCTACCTGCGCCGCAGACCTTGATGTAATATTTTAAACCTATTGGATAGTTATGCGCGGGCTTTTCTGTAGCGCTGGAATTATTCCTTAAAAGATCGTCCCTGGAAGGGCTCGGGCTCTTAGCCACTGACCGTTTGGGGTCATGCTATGAGCCCGAGTATACTCGCTTATTAATAAAACCCTTGCTTTTGCATAGGACTTGGTCTCTCAGAGTTTTCCTTGGTAGGGTGCGGGCGTCCAAGGCTCCCATCAGTCACCCCATCGGGTGGCCAACCCTACAAGTGTTGATAGGTACCATATGGCCTGGGGGGTGGGGAGGGTGGTGGTGGTGGAAAGTGACTTTTGCAGGAAAAGTTCAAACTCAAGTATCATCCAAAGTGATCCAAACTAAAATCTTGGTCTGGTCCACTGTTCTTCATCAATAGTTCTCTCTTCTCCTTTCCCATAATAAAAATTGGATTTAAACTTAGAGAACAGAGTGGGGTGGGGGAAGTATCTGTGGTGTGGAACAGATGAGAAGTCGAACAGAGGCCTTGGTGAGGTTTGAGTGAAAATTTGGCTGGAATGTTCTATACTTTATTTGTGTTTTGTTTCAGACTTCATGGTACTGAATAAAAAAATATGTGTGTGGTGTTAATGTGTTTAGCAGAATGATTGATTTAACAGAGACTGTTCAGAGGGCCACTTTTTCAATAGCAGAACTCAGACCTCAGAACTGTGTTTCATTCCTAGTAACCAGCATGTGAGTAAGACAACAACTTTCCGTCTTGTACCTGCCCCCACCCATACCCCTTGGATTTTGCTGATGAACTGTGCACGATGCCTAGCAGCGGCGCCATTAGGAGCGAGTGGGCTGGGGAACAGGGGCGCCGTGACACTTATTCCTCTGAAGTATGAAAGTATAAATAAAAGATTGTCATGACTTTCTTGGTTTTGGGAAGAAGAAAGCTTTTTCAACAGCAATGTTATTCAATTCAACTCCTGCTTTCTTGGCCAGCAGCTTGCAAAGCAACACGGGACTCCGAGGCAGGAGAGAGTGGAAGTCAGGCAGCCAGTGGGGTCTCATTAGTTGTCAACTGGAATCATTTGGGGTCAGATTGTGGCATTCTCCCCACCAAGTCTCTATTGCAACAGGAAAACTTGAGGCCTCCAAGCACATAGGAACCCTAAAACATGTAGAAAAATGATCTGAGAAGCCAATTTTCCATGCACTGTAAAAGCCTTTTCTCTCCTTCAGAGCAAAGGTGATGTTTCTTTGGTCCCAGAGGGAGTAAGTGTTACAGCTTCCCACTTTGGGAAGTGAAAGCATGTGTATTATTTCATGAAGTTTACTGAAAGCTGAAATACATGTCTTTAGGCAGAATGGAGGGGTCAAGCACTGATCTTGTGGTACACTCCAGTCTCCACGTGGCTTCCTCTCTATGGAGGGCTAGAGGCGCTCTGGGCAGTGTGGTGGAGAGCTGAGCTGCGATAGAGTTCTTAGCGTCAGATTTTCAGGAAGGACTGTTGATTTAGGGAAGGCCTAGCCAAACTATTCCCAAACTGTCAGGGAACCTGAAGCCATCACCCATACTCTTGGCAGAGCTGTGCCCATTAGTAAACCTTTGGATGTGAAAGTCAGAAAGGATGTTGGAGAGAGTTTCAGATCTTCCTTTTCATTTTTATAGTCAGGGATGCAGACCCTGAGAGGATAAGGCATGAATCTATGGACTTATAGGAGCAGGGCCAGGAAGGGCCTTCTGCTCTCCTGGTCTTGGTTTCTTGACCCCACAGCTCCAACCCTTCTAGGTCTCTAGTGGGGCATCCCTGAACTCTCATTGGAGAGTCCCGTTAGTGCGTAGAGAGGACTAGAGGCTGGCAGAAGGTCCCCAGGAAGCAGCTGCTTACAGATCCTGCCTACCATGGAGCAGTGGACTAGCTCCGCTAACACCTTCCAGAAGAGAAAGAGTACTGGAGCCAGTGTGTGTCCAGCATACTGAAACCTTCTCATCACACTCAATTCTCTGGCCTCTCGTGGTGTATGAGTTTCTTGTTAAATTAATGTTTGCCTGTCTGGAGTGCCAGAGGAATGGACATTATAGGCCAATTAGAGATAAAAAACCAAACCAACCAGCGTTGTCCTTTTTAAAAATTAAAAGTCTTTTTTATGTGCAATGGAGGTGTCGGCATTATCATAAAGACTAATTAGGGCATTTTACAACATCCTGGTAACGGGAGGAAACAATATTGTTGGTAACTTTAAAGAGTATTAAGCATCTTTAGCACTTCAGGTCAGATATTTAAGATGCTTTCTGGGCTCACCTGCTGTTGCTGCAGGAAGTGTTTTATTGTCTCATAAGAAGAAATGAGCAGTTTGAAGGCATTAATGTCCAGCTGTAATGGACGGCCCTTCACTCTGCCAAGTCCTAAAACAAGGTCTCCAGGAAGAACTGGCTGTGACTAGAGACAGGATTTGTCACACAGCGTTCATCAGCCTGCACTGAGGGGGCTTATCCTCTTGGCCACCTGGAGAAAAGAAACCTTGAAGGCAGACATTACAGGCAGGAGGGATGCTGGCCCAACAGCAGGGCCTAGGAAAGCCTACACTGTATATTTCGATCCCCAAATGCTGTTTTTCACTTCTGGCGGTTGCTTCTCCAGCCTTCTGGCAGACAGGTTCAAAAACAATCAAGGTTGCAAAAGGGTGGGGGAGTGGTGGGGGCGGAGACAGGGGTCATGGAGAGTTTTGGGGAGATCTTATTTGTGATTCACCAAATACCTCCTAGAAATCACTGTGAATTGGAACACATTCTTTGGAAGTTGATGGAAGACAAAAGGCTTGTGGCAGATGCGGGTTGGGTGTTTAAATCGCATAGGCTTTGTCATTGAAAAGAATTGCCTATTGTCTTGAAATTCAAATGTCCTTTAACAAATAGGGAAATTGTATCAAGGTCAGACAGAGCCTAAGGGGTAAATTCGAGGTGTCACAAAAATATCTCAAAGCTCTTAAAATCTATGCACAGGATTTTTCAGAGCCAAGGAAAGCTTCCAGAGTTCCCCAATTGAAGGCTGTATATTTCAAGTGTTATTTATCTGTGACACTGTTATAAAAGGCCTTCCACATCTTCAGCGATTTTAATTGAGACTAAAACTGCACAATTAGGTTCACTTGGTTATCACTTAGAATAGTAGCTATTTACTTTAGTCTTAATGATATAACAAGTGTAAAGAAAACAGGGTAGAGTTAAAACTTAATTTGCAGCTTTGTGCTCTGGGATTTTGCCATATAAACTATTGACACAAATTGGGTTCATAGTAAAATTTCAGAATATGATTCTGCAGCTTTATCGCTTCCTGCCTACTGGGCTGCCAGACTTCCATTTTTAACGAAAACTTTTTACAAAGGGAGACTTCTCACTGTAAATCGAATGCAGAACCTGAAAACAATCTCACCAACATACACCACCACACATTGTTAATGTCTTTGTGTATTTCTTTTCACCTTTTCCCCCCCATATGAAAAGGTTTATTAAGTTTTATGTAATTGTAACCAAAGTATTTACACAATTTTATATCCTGCCTTTTCTACCCAGTATATCCTAGCCTTTATCCATGTTATTTTTTATGGTATTTGTAAACCTAATGTTTAATGGCCTCATAATCTGTTATTAAGTGAATATATAATAGTTTTCTCAATCAGTTTTCTTTTAGACCTGTACCTTGCTTACACTTTTCCTTCCTTCCTTCCTTCCTTCCTTCCTTCCTTCCTTTCCTTCCTTCCTTCCTTCCTTCCTTCCTTCCTTCCTTCCTTCCTTCCTTCCTTCCTTCCTTCCTTCCTTCCCCCTCCCTCCTCCCTCCCTCCCTCCCTCCCTCCCTCCCTCCCTCCCTCCCTCCCTCCCTCCCTCCCTCCCTCCCCTCCCTCCCTTCCTTCCTTCCCAGGGCAGGCGTACTCATGGAAAGTTACCAATTTAGGGCCTGAGTGTCCTTTTCATCTTGAAGTAATCTTTTTGTTATCTACAAAAGGCCCAGAACAAATTCCTGTTAGAGGTTATGAGACCCCGCCCAGAATCTACTATCTGGCCTGAATTGCCTGGATTGCATTCCTGCACGCACGCATAGCCATTGCTGACCCATGATCCCATGTGTGTACCTAGCCACACCAAATATAGAAAGAAGTATTAAGAATGAACTGATTGGTGGGAGATGGTTACTTGGTACAAAGTGATTGGCTGCCTGCGTGCAGACCTTGATATAATATTTTCAATCTATTGGATGTTTATGCGCAGGCTTTTCTGTAGCGTCGGGAACTATCTCTTAAAAGATCCTCCCTGGAAGGGCTCGGGGCTCTTAGCCATTGACCGCTTGGGGTCATGCTATGGGCCCGAGTATACTCGCTTATTAATAAAATCCTTGCTTTTGCATAGGACCCGGTCTCTCAGAGTTTTCCTTGATAGGTGCGGCGTTCCGAAGCTCCCAGTCAGTCACCCCATTGGGTGGCCAACTCTTTCATTTGGGGGGCTCGTCCGGGATCGGGAGTTGAGGACCCCCACCTAGTCAGGATCTCCCTGACAAGACCATCCTGGGTAAGTTTGGTGCCTTTTCCACTGCGATTGCTAGATTAGTGTGCCGGCTGGCTCAGGGACTCTCTCGAGGTGACTGTTGGATCTAGTCGGCGGGCTGGGCGTAAGTCTAGCCGCCGTTCTCCCCGACTGTGGTGAACAGGCGTGTTCTGGGGACCACAGGTCACAAACTTGGGGGGACGCCCCAGTGGTGGTGGAGATCTGGGGACGCCTGCGGACTCCTTCTGGGGAAGGAAACAAATGTCTCCTTCCAAGTCGAGAGTGAGAAAAGTCCGGGTTCGAGTCTGGCCTCAGGGTAAATCCTAAGAAGACCTAGGTTTGTAAACCAGAAACAGCAGGTTGGCGCCCAACACCAAGGATTCTCTTGAGCTCGTCACTGTAGTCTAAGTAAACCTGTTCGGACAACAGAAAATTCCAAATTCGGATTGTGAGAGTGGTGAGTGTGGGGTGAGTCTGAGTAAAAGGAGGGACCGGTCTGCGTGATTGAAGAGAGGTGTGAAACTGTGTGGAAGTAATCTCTGTCCTATTTGTAAATGTGACCTGTGTATGTTTGGTTATTGACATCATGCACCCCAAGGAATTACATTTCTCTCCCCCATTTCTCCCTCCCCCCCGCCTCACATAAGCCACCGGTGAGGCCCACCTACATCATTTTGGCTACTGCAGCAAAACGTTGTAGTGGCAGTGAGGAGTTCCACCAGAAGGAGGTAATCAGCGAAAATCTGCAGAGAAGGTATGTTCCTCGAAATCTCTAGGGGAACGGGAAGAATGTTATAACCTCTGTGTGAATGTGTGTGTATGGAGCACCCTGATGGGTCTTCCTGTAAGGCGTGAGTCTGTGGCTCCACGACCGGCACCCTTAAGGTCCCACAAAGGTTACGGAGCCCGAGTGGGCTGTCTGCTAGGAAGAACATAAGGTCTATGGTGGCGCTGACCTAGTGGTCGGCCGCAAGTCACAACTGCTGAGTCCACTACGGCTAAGTTCTTCACCAGTAGACAAGCAACTGAATGGTCTTGGTAAAGAGGCACCCCCCCCTCCTTTGTCTGTCTCGCGTCACCTATCACTATGGGAGGAACAGGAGGGAAACCCACTAGTGAAAAATTCTAGGAGACCAGATTTCAGGTAGCATTCCTTTTTCCTCTCTCCCTTACTAGCAAGAGAACTGGCTAGAGCACACCTGGAGGTCAATTTAAGAGCTAAACAGCTTTTGGAGCCCAGGCAAAGAAAAAAAGGGGGTAAAAGACTAGGAAGGAAAACCTCTCACCAAGACAGAAAGGCAGAATCTACTAAGAGATGCAGCAAACATCAGCAAGGCCACAGACGGTAGCAAGCAAGCAAGACAAAACTTTTTCTTCTCCCGTTCTCTTGGAAGCCCATAGCAGGTTAGGTCCAATGCCACACACAGGTTTGGTCATGGTGGATGCCCGGAAGGCCCCAGGGACACCTGTAGTAATGCAGAGATCCCTGATCAAGAGGTCCACAGCATAATGATTCTCTGAATTAGTGGCCAGCTGTGAGGGGTTAGAGTCCCTCTGGGGTGGCCAGTATGGGAGGGGTTAGAGTCCCCCTTGGGTTTGCTTGTTAAAACACTGAACCTCCAACTAGTTGGCCTAAGCAAAAGAGTCTTAAGGATCTTTGTAATAACACGTGGCCTGAGTATATATCTAACATCCAGGCCTTCATGGCATTGTACCAGGCTTTGCAAAAAAAAAAAAAAAGGGAAAATGTCAGTTTTGCTGTATGTGTGCCTTGGAAGTAAAGGAACCAGAACAGGACCCCACACCAACTGCACAGGCAGGGAACCTGAGGCTTCAGTCTCGCCTCTAACCCCGCTGTCACCTATGGAGCTTGCAAAAGGCTTCCCAGGAGCGAGGGCTACTGCTGTTAATAAGCCCTTCCCTCCAGGGACCACCTCTGGCAGCTTAGGTTTCCCCTCAGATCTAGGCTTCCTAGAGGAGAACAGCTCAGCAAAAAGTTACTTGCAAGGGAGCCCACTATGCCCACAGTGGTCTAACGCAACTCAGGAGTGTAGTTCTCCCTCAGAAGGGACTAGTGAAGCAGGGTGTATTAAAAAAAAAAATCAGAGGCGAGGTCCAAACCAGTGGAGCAGGGCTATTTGCCCTTGGGGGACTGCCCTTCCTTTCTCAGTCTCAGTTTGCTCTACCCTTCCAAAAGGGTCAAGTCATAACTAAAGATCAATCGATCAACTGTATATGTGTGTGTGTGTGTGTGGTGTGTGCACGCGTGTGCGGTGGCCATCAATTGTTTGCAGTTGTCTTGTCTGTGTGAAACGTTGAAGTGCTAAATAAAACCAAGTTGAAATCAAGAGCAAATTGTTGAGCCAGGGATAGGCAATGTGTTCTAAACTGAGTGTTGAGCATAAGGAGAAATTGACGTGTTCAATCTAAATCTTATGGTAAAAAGGTTAAAAGGTCTAATTGTAAAACCTTTTAAGTGTTCCTGATCCCTGAAATTCTCTCTGCTCCCAAACTTGTGCTGTTTGGAAAGGGTGGGAGCTAGAGCCAGAGTCAGCAAAGAGATAAGAACTTTGTGAGATAGTGCAGAGCTTTACCTTAATAAGTTTAGGTTAAATTCTAATGAGAAATTAGGCCGTTTTTTGAAAATTAACTAAGGTACAAAAACTGTTGCAATTAAATCAAAAAGGTCTTGTGTTTCATGAAAAATTGGTAGTTCAAATGTTTTTTTTTTTTTTATGCTGGTACATATTCGTTTTATTTCTGCAATAGGGGAATCACCTCAGCCTGATAAATCTGGTAGAATTCCAGAGCAGCCCTTGCTAAAAAAAAAAAAAAAAAAGTGAATCTCTTTAACATTCAAGGAGCTAGAAATCTTTTGTTTAAATTTAGTGGCCTCTGAACATAAAGAATTAAAATAGGAAAAGTAAATAACAGCAATCAGTTTTTTTTTTTCAGGCTTTTGTTTCTAATCTGCCCAGTATGTGTTATTATTGAAATAGCTTTAATATATGTAAGCTTTGTCATCAGGTATCGACCTAGTCTTGAATTGAAAGTCTTAGTTATTCACAAGTGTAAAATCTTTATTGTTACTAGGTAGTAGTCTTTTGGGTATTTTAACTTTGCATTGTTTGTTATCCTAAAAACTGGAATTCTGAAGATAAAATTTTAAATGTTTTTCTGAATAATTTCTAATATGAAGTGAACCTTTGCCAAGCATAAATTAAAAAAAAAAACTTTAATTGTGAGCGTCTCAGCCTCTTGAATATGTATGGAACTGATTTAATGTTTTAAAGTAGTTTTTGCTATGCTAGATGAGATAATAATTAGCAACCTGTTTCCAAATTTGGGAGATTAATTTGTATTGAGCTCTGTAAAATAAGGAAGTTAATACCTTTAGGGTGTAACTATAAGAAGTCTAGATAATGCATTTTAAGTAACAGAAAGATAATGGATGGAGTTGTCTGTGTGGAAAAGGAAGGAATTCTGTTAAAGTGAAGGCTTGTTTTTACAGGAAAGTTACAGGACAGAATGAATGTAAAGGAATGTGTAGAAGGTCGGAGGATGTTGAGTAAACAAACTATGAAACTCTTTTCTGAAGAATTGTTCTAGTACCTTTTTGGTAAGATCTATGGAAAAGACATTAGACAAATGGTATGAACTCCTCTTACAGTGCTCCTAAAAATTAGTAATTAGGGTTTTGACATGAAATTAAATAAGTCACACAGGATACTGTTAAACTGTCTGCTCTATTTCAACAGGACTTTATGCTTCTTTTAAGCAGTTCCAACAGCAAATTGGTGTATTGCACTTTGTTGTAAGTAAAGTGTAATATATGCTTTTCTCTCTTTACACCTTCAGTCCGTCTTTTTAATGTTTCATGGCACTGTGTTGGTTTGCATAAACTCAGACAAAAAATATTTTTTTCTGTAATAGGGCCTCAGCCCTCATGCAGACAGGGAAAGCCAGTATGGGACCCCAAGGCCCACTTCCAAGGAAAACAGGAGTCAAAGGGATTGGTCTAAGTGACAGGAGCAGGTAGTTACAAACCTCAGGGAGACCCTAAAGGCAGGCCAGCTCAAGGATCATCTCTGCTGTGAAGAACGAGGAATCTGCCAATCTGTGATGGCTGACAACTGCCTGGGCCATGCAACAAGGAAGGCTGCTGCAGTAGGGAACGGCTTCAGTCCCAAAGAGGGATGTGGTCACTCTCTGCTCACCCAGTGGAAGAGGCCTGAGGTCACCTGTAGCTCATCATGGAACCTGATCTTCATGGCCAAGCCTGGGGTAGCCCTGACGTGACAGGTAAAGACATTAAAATACCATGATTGGTGTTTGCCTGCTCTGCCTTAGCCAATCCCCAGGACTACTTGGTAGTAACAGGGTACTCTAAGTGGAGAGTTCTCCAGTCTTGCTGTGTTTATGCAAAAGAACCAGTCCGGTTTGTTAAGTCATTTGACAAATTTAAAGTAAAGGTGGAGAGAAACCATATTTCTATAACTTTTATAAAGATCAGATTCCAAATCTACAGAAAGGTAATTGAATAAATGTATCCAAATAGGCTTGATTTAAAGGTAACCCCTTGGCTAATCCAGGTTGCTTAAGTTTGCTAATAGGCCAAGGGTTTTCAAGTTAGCATTCAAATTGGTTGGATGTTTATTCTTAGTTCTATGAGTACACAGTCATTTGGAAATTCTAAGATTCTTAAGGATTTTAAAAGCTTTTAATTCTTGAGCCATCATGGTACCAATACCTCATCCAGTAACATTAGGGAATAACAATTGTCCATAGGAAGGGACAAAAACAGGGCAGTTTAGAGTAACTCAGAACTGTGTTTTATGTGTCATAAATCTTAAGGATCGACAATTTGACTTTGTGCAAAAGTTCAGATGATCAGTGTATAGTCATCTATTGGTTATAACACATTCAGTGAGAGGGGCAAGGCTTTTCTACAAAAAGCCAGAGAGGTGGCTTGGTGTTTCTATGAGAAAAATCTGGTCACAAAATGTTTGCTTCAATTTGTGTTACCTTAACACTGTGTTTTCTAAAACAGCAAAGTATTCTGCCCTCACTAGGGCAAAGAGGGACTTTTTACTCCTCCAGGGCCTAATCATTTCTAAGTAATGTTCTTAGCCTAATTGATCTGATCTTTTCTTGCAGATAATAATAAATTCAGAAAATCTGATCCATTCATTGCATGGGACCCATTTGGAAATTTCACCCCTTTGCACAGGCAGAGTCTACAGTCCCTTTGTCAGCATGAAGCAGCTCCAGAAGATGGACCTTCACCCATTTTCCCTTCGGGGCGCTCCGCCGGGTCCCCCGACAGTGCCGGGAAGCGAAGTTCCCTTCTACCTCCGAAGCCGGGCGAGGAACGGATGAAAACTCAGGAATCCGATGCAGTTTTAAAAGGCTTTACTTATCACAGGTTCAGGCATACAAATCAGCAAAAGGAAAAACCCGATGCTTAGGATTCCAGGCTAGAACCCCAGCCACGTGTAGGCCAAGATGGCGACCACCACGCGTAAAAACTTCCAAAGGAAAATGCACGCTCACAAGGAGAGAGAGATCCCACAAGGAAGAAGAAGGGAGAGCGGGAACCGGCTAGTTTATATCCCTGTAACTCGGACCTTCCCCCCACTGTTATGGAAAGCAGGGAGGGTCCAATGCCCTTAGGTAATCCCTCCCTGCACCTCACCTAGGGCCTTTACTGTGCTAATGTTTTGAGCCGAAATCTGCTTAGGAATGCTTTTGAAGTGTAGAGAAGGGGGTTTCTGAGATGGCATGTCCTTGACCAACACCAATGCCAGTTAAATATTTCTCCAAGCCTTCACAAGTCTCCTCTACTTCATTGTAGTTTTATATTTTAGTTGCCTTTGAGTATATCAGGGAGCCATGCTTGTTTGCTTGGAAGCAAACAGCATTTCTCTCTCGGTCTAATTACTTAGGTGTCCTACGTGGCCAGGCTAATATGCTGGTAAGATCTAGCTAGTCCCACGATGATTGTGATAGCATGGGAGAATATTTATACCACCTAGTACAGCATACATGGTCGGATAAACTGCCACATTTAGACTACCCCCTTATCTACGGAGTGATTTGCGGGAGGCAATCCAGAGCAGATGCAGCGGCCCTTAGGAAGTCCTGCAACAGGACCCATTTGGAAATTTCACCCCTTGCACAGGCAGGGTCTACAGTCCCTTTGTCAGCATGAAGCAGCTCCAGAAGATGGACCTTCACCCATTTTCCCTTAAAAATATAAGGTGGTGAAATCTCTTGAAAGGAATATGATGTGGATAGATTGACAGAAAAGGGCCCCGTGGCAGTGAAGCAACCTAGTCTAGGAAGAGTGCTGTTTCTACGCAGACCACTCTGGGGTAGTAAGGAACCCATGGCGCAGTTAAGAAAAAAAGACTGAATGCGGAGAGGGTGATTTGGAGTCTTGGTTTGCGCAGTCCCCCTGGCTAACTACCTTAGCCGGGCCCTCATCATATTCTTATTGATTTTGACAATTGGGCCTTGCCTTCTTAATAGGCTACTTGCATTCATCAGAGACTGGGTGGGTGAAGTCAAGTTGTTAATACTCAGGCAACAATATCAGGCCTACGGAGTGAAGGTCTCTAATGGTCTCTAGGATTAGAAGACCCTCCTAAAGAAAAGGGGGAATGAAAGAAGGCAAAAACCCCTTTCCCAACCAGGGCAGGCCTACTCATGGAAAGTTACCAATTTAGGGCCTGAGTGTCCTTTTCATCTTGAAGTAATCTTTTTGTTATCTACAAAAGGCCCAGAACAAATTCCTGTTAGAGGTTATGAGACCCCTGCCCAGAATCTACTATCTGGCCTGAATTGCCTGGATTACATTCCTGCACGCACGCATAGCCATTGCTGACCCATGATCCCACGCGTATCTAGCTGCACCAAATATAGAAAGAAGTATTAAGAATGAACTGATTGGTGGGAGATGGTTACTTGGTACAAAGTGATTGGCTGCCTGCACGCAGACCTTGATATAATATTTTAAATCTATTGGATGTTTATGCGCTGGGCTTTTCTGTAGCGGTGGGAACTATCTCTTTAAAAAGATCCTTCCTGGAAGGGCTCGGGGCTCTTAGCCATTGACCGCTTGGGGTCATGCTATGGGCCCGAGTATACTCGCTATTAATAAAACCCTTGCTTTTGCATAGGACCTGGTCTCTCAGAGTTTTCCCTTGATAGGTGTGGCGTTCGAAGCTCCCAGTCAGTCACCCCATCGGGTGGCCAACTCTTTCACTCCCTCCCTCCTTCCTTCCTTCCTTCCTTCCTTCCTTCCTTCCTTCCTTCCTTCTCTTCCTTCCCTTCCTTCTCCTTTCTTCCTTCCTTTCCTTCCTTCCTTTCCTTCCTTCCTTTCCTTCCTTCCTTCCTTTCCTTCCTTCTTCCTTCCTTCCTTCCTTCCTTCCTTCCTTCCTTCCTTCCTTCCTTCCTTCCTTCCTTCCTTCCTTCCTTCTTCCCTCTTTTTCAAGATCATCCAAAAATTAAGAAAAGAACTCTGGTTTGAAACCCCTTATCTAAATCTGTACTTTCCTACCATTACAGACCAAAATATATAATGCATAAAAGTATGTTTCCTATGCTCTAGCAGTATGGGACTTGTTTAGTATTTGAAAACCCTTTGCTAATTTGATAGATCACAAGTGATATTTTGGATAAACTTGCATTCCTTTAATTACTACTCAGACTCTTTTCCATAATTTTCCAACGAGCTGTACTTCCTTAATTATGCAAATATATTTCTTATATATCTCTTTATTTCGAGTTACTTTATCTTATTCTATACAGGGGCTTAAAATTTTTATGCAGTTAAATCTAAGTAACTTTTTGTGGCTTTTACTAAGCTTTTAAGCTCAGAAATTCCTCTTCCCTCTAGAGATTAGATAAATATTCAATTCAATTGTCTTATAGTTTCTTATATGGATTAATTATTTTATATCTTACTCTTTTGTGCATCTGGTGTTAATTTTGCTATATGGCATAAGTTATGGATATATATTGTTCCTAGTTACCAAATTGCAACCTTTTTTTCCCCAGACTATCTTTTTGTTTGATTTGTAATATCTTCTTTCTCATATATCAAAAAGTATTTATTGGTTGTAATTCTTCTTCAGAAAAAATATACCAAAACCATTAGGGTTAGTCACTTTTATTTATGTGTTTATTTTTGCATGCTGGTAGGTTATTTTGGCTACAAAACTATGTGATCTGCTTTGGAATCAAGAGAGGGGTATAGTATATGGTAATAGACTACATTGTAAGGTAATACCTGTGAAGATCTAGAAAGAATAGAATTGAGAAACCTTTCTTTTTTTTCCTCTCTTTTTTTATAAATTAATATTTTATTATACCACTGTGAGACTCACAGACATGGGGCAGAGCTGCTACTGGCTCTCCCTGTGCCCAGCCACTCACGAGGTGCCCAGGAGGGATGGCAGGTTCTAGCCCTGGCCCTCCACCCCAGCAGAGCCTTGCAACAAGCCAGATGATCCCCCACTCCATGAGTGCCTCCATTTTCCACATTTGGACTTCCCTCTCGTTAGAACTACACCCAGCAGACCAACCTATCACAGCCCAGCTCATGGAGATCCACCCCTGCAGCAGTCTTTTTTTTAAATCCGCTCTGGTATGCTGATCCAGAGACTCACAGACATGGAGCAATGCTGCTACTGGCTCTTCCTGTGCCCAGCCACTCACGAGGTACCCAGGAGGGATGGAGGGTTCTAGCCCTGGCCCTCCACCCCAGAAGAGCCTTGCAACAAGCCAGACGACTTCCCACTCCATGAGGGCCTCCATTTTCCACATCCGAACTTCCTCGTCGTCAGAACTCCACTCAGCACACCAGCCTATCACAGATCGGCTCATGTGGCCACTTGTGGCTGTGTAGTTCATCAATAAATGCTGGATTTAGAGATGACTTCCAAGAGTATGCTACCCGCATGGCAGAGCCTTGCAAGCTACCTGTGTCGTATTTGATATGCCAAATACCAGTAACAATTATAGACCTCATTCCCATAACCTGATGGAATGGTTTGAGGCTCTTTTATGTTCCTGGAGCAAAAAGGTGCCCTTGGGCTCTACTAGCACGAGACAGGTCATATGGATATGTTACTGGTGCCCGCTTCAGCCAATAGATGATGAACAGGAAGGCAGTGATACAGTGATACAGTGATACCGTGAGATATACAGTTACAATGTTGTTCATGTTTGGAGGCTTCGGTCACACAGTGTTCTAGCACCCCGCCTCCACCAGTGCCCATTTCCCACCACTGATGTCCCCCATTCCCTCCCCCCCCATAGCTTGCCTCCATGGCAGGGAGAACACTTTCTTATGTAGGCCACCAGTGTCACTTATGAAACTTAAATGTATATTTATGACTTTTGGATTCTACTGGAAAATAAAAAAAAACCTGTGCTGGGACAAGCCTTTCCCACCCCCTCCCCTTTGGGGTGTAAGGAACTAGAATCAATCTAAGGGCAACTGAGGTTTTAAGTTAGGAAATGTGACAGTTGCCCAGGAGTAACTATTTCAGAATTAATTAATTCCTATATCACAAATGCATAGCCTTAAATGGCTTCCTGTGTGTATTGAAAGGCCTTAGCTTTAGCATAAGAATATGCAAAGGACATACAGGAAAGAGAAAAACAACATTTAATTTACAATACAAAACCCAGGCTGGTAAAAAGGAGACAGAGGGCTGTGAACAAAGAGTAACTCATCAGGCTTTACCTACAAGCATTTCTACTCTGTAGGTAAGATGTGGCACCTGAACATCCCTGTTTATAAAATGTTGCACAAATAATTGTATTGTGTATCCTCAATTTACAGTCAGGATGGAAAGCAGGCATTAGTAAAATATGGGCCATTCCAAATTCAGCCACTATTTACTTTTGTATGACCGAAAGCTAAGAATGGTTTTTTTTTATTCTTTTAAATGGTTGATCATTTTAAAACATTTTTAAAAGAGAAATATTTTGAGGCATATAAACCATTGTATAAAGTTCATACATTGTATGAACTTTTGTATGAACCATTGTATAAATTTCAAGTCGCCATATCTCTAAATAAAGCTTTGTTGATCTACATGAGTATTCATGTGTTTGTGTATTGTCTTTCCCTGAAGACCCTCATTAGTGACCAAGTAAAATAGTTGTGACAGACTCTATGGTTGGCAAAGCCCCCAAATAGCTCATGTTACTGAGAAAGTCTTGGAACCCTGGCATGAAGTAAGCCCTCCCCTTAACATTGCCTGTTTCTTTTTGGTGAGCTTCAACTTTCAGGAAAAAAATTCCAGTAATAGAATCAATTTTATCAATCATTTAGCTGATATTAACAAAAAGTCAAATTTCTGCTGTAGAGTCACAAGAACCAACGAACTCTGAAATATAGACCTCAAGTACTTCATTCTTATATATTCATTTTTCCAACTTGGTTATTCCAGTTTAGGGTTGTGAGAGCCTAGGTTGTCAGTTGAAGATATAAGGCAGGGACCAGTCCTGGGCAGGGTATCATTACAGCACAGAGTCCTGGGCAGGATAACATAACATCGTAGGATATATTACCTACCTACTTACAGGCATTCAAACTGGGGGGATGCAGACATAACAACAAACCTTCCATACACATGGCAGATGTAGGTGGACATTTGGAGCCCCAGAAAAAGTCCCTGTGAAGAGATTATGCAAACTCCATGCAGACTGTGAACTTGGCCCAGGAATTCATTTTCCATTCCCTCTTGGGTTAAACAAAAATAACATTGAATGAAAGGACATTATTTGTGGACCAGCTCTAAAGAAATGAGAATCAGAGTTCTGTAGCCCGGGGTGTTGCTGAAATGATGTCTTAGAATGTTTAGTTATTGTCCATCTCGAAGTGAAATGATTATGTGGAGGGCAAGAAAGAGTGCCAAATTGATTATAACTCATTATCTTACGTTTCTTGCAATATGGTGAGTCTGATGTTGTGAAATAGGGCCATGATGTAGCAAAATGTTACATGAGATAGGAACCAGTTTTGAATGCATTAATGGTTCAGGGGGGGGGCAGAGGGAGGAAATAATGCTTTTATGAAAATAATTTTCATAAGCATCAAGGAAGACAAATCTAGAGAGCACTGGCAGTTGCCCTAAGGGATATCTCCCTATTCTTGGTCGTCAAGTTGGAGGAATAGAACCCAAAATGTGCAGTTGAATTGAACATCCCCTCTGGGATCTCAGAGGATTTCTTTGTACTGAGAGCACAGCTTAAAAGTGGAAAGCCACAGTAAGGGAGACAGAGTATTTCCTGTTTAGGACAGTCTGACTCAGAGTAAGGGAATGACTCTCCCCAGAGAATTTGCTGCACATATCTAGCTTTCATGCAGATTTGGAGCTTGGGATCAGTCAATAAGCAACGCGTGAAGACTCTGATAACATAATTCCAGCAGACTCCTACTTGTAGTGCCCCCTGGTACCTGGCACCACAAAATTTATATCCTTTCTGGAATAACAAACCACTCACCATCTGTTACAAAAATTCTCTCTCCTAAAGTTCTAATTGGCATGGAACATCTACAGATATACATACAACTAACAAAACACTGGAGAAACTAAGGCAATATGAATGAGAACAGCAAAAAGCAGAAACAGAATTTCATACCCAGAGCTATTAGATGCAGAATATGGAGTCACCATTTTTGTTCAGTTTAAAGAAATAAATCAAAACTGTGAGGAAGAAACATGAGACTGTTTGGAAATGATCAAACAGAGTAAGATCAAAACATGTAGAAACAGAATTCATAATAATGGAACTAGTATGCATGTTGATTTCATCTACAGTCAGACCTTTCAGGAGAAGAGTCAAGCCACCCAAATGTGTAGTAGAGATAGAGATAGAGATAGGAAAGCTTGTAAATGAAAGGCAGAGAGTTCTGAAAAGTAGCTGAAGTGTTGGAAACTTATGGTACCACA